>JAGPOY010004956.1:0-11428 GCA_018983105.1 Silene uniflora | reverse complement strand
GCGGTTAAGAAGGCGCCCTTAATACGTGCTCTTTTGCCCACTCAGTTTTGAACCAGGTAACCTGAGAGAAAACGAGTGAATGGGTAGTCAAAGAACCTTGGATATAAGCAAGTATGATGAATACCTTGAGACCTATGTATTATGACCATTTTGCAGGATAACATTACAGTAAGTACTTGTATGAATGATGGTGTGATCATATGATGTTGTGAAAATGAGAAATAAATTTTCATGTTGAGGCTGTTAATCAATGAATTAAAGTGTTGGATTGTGGTAATCGTGAGCGTGAAAGTAATTGCAAATTGATGATAATTATCTAGATGGATGTTGAATGATGTGTTGATAGTACTAATGTGCCTAGTGATATGCGGTTATGTGATCCCGAAGCCATGCTAGTATAATACAGTGAAAGTAATATGAAGTACTATTGAATTGCATGCTTTGTAGTTATAGTAATCGTGAATAGATGTAAGAAGTTCGTCGATATGCAAAGGGGTCCTATGGGATAGATGTTTACGTAGGTACAAGATGTGAGATTTAAGTTAGGATGGGTTAGTGTCGGTAGTGTGGTTGTACGAGCTTGTAACATAGTAAAAGGATGACCTAGTACTGAGACCAGGGTGGTCTGATTTTACTCTTAGATTGAATTGATAACCATTTGTTTTCTGTATGTCTTCTATGAACGAAATTTTTATGGGTGATAGCCTTATGAATTAGCTTCCATTTAGCGTTGGTTTCATGTGTATATGATGTACGGTTTAGGAGTAATAAATATTTTAGTGAGCTGTCGTCAGAAAGTTCCTGCACAACTATATTTCGACCCATAATTTTGTAAAAAAATTCTTATTTAATTCGCGCTTATAATTTTTGCATAATTCCAACACCACCGATTAGAATACTCTTGAATGTTTTCAAATTGATAAGCCACGAAAATTCTTGTTGTCATGATATTAAATGGTAAATTTTGCAAAATGACCCAAGTTCCGGACCAATGATTGTTACGTGCTTGTTTGGACCAACTGAGTTGTAAAATTCTTTAAAAAAAATGGAATTCTTATGCTTTGGACGTCATTATTTTTCCCATGTGTTTTTAACTCTCTCTATTTTATAAAAATAATATGATTCAAGTTTTAATTTAACGGTTATTTATCCGTGATTTTTAGAGGTGGCAACGTGAATCATGACGTGTAAAATATGAGTCCTATGGTGAATTTTCATGCCGTTGTTTGATTATTCCAAGAGCTTTATTAATGTGACTTTAAAATGTTATTATATGATGATAGTAGCTTGTTCGTTAGCAATATGTTTTGTCAAATGATAAAATAAATGTTTATTTAGATAATTGTGGGCATGATCACGAGAGAAAAACATAATGGTCTCATGATTCATGATCACGAGAGAAAAACATAATGGTCTCATGATTAATGTGATATATGAATTCAATTATTTGCATAAATTGTATGTTAATATGATACAATGTCTCTTATGTGTTCATAAGGTTGTAGTGGCCGATTATATGTACTTCTAATCTATATTGTCATAAATTGGTAAAGTAGGTGGTTGAGATGTTAACCTTATTGTTTTAAAATACTCGCATGAATATTATAATGATTATGTTTAAATATTCACACATGTAGTATGCCATCTGTGTTCTAAGACCTTTTATGTAAATTTGTGTGCCCATATTTATATTTATTACTTTCATCGCGTTAATTTAATTCAATGAACCTAAACCTATGATATGACAAAATATTGTTATTGTTCCTTATTGGATATGCTCATAGTATTATTGTTATGAAATGCTAAAGTGATTATTGCAATTGTTGAGGGCGTGATATAAAAAAAAAAAAAAAGAAACTGTTGATATAGTTACGATATTTGAAATATATATTCACGAATCGCTGCTGTAAATTATGCTTTAATGAAAATTGTTATGATATCTATGATGGCCAATTATAATAAGATAACCCTTGATGATTCACATGTTATGCGTATGTGTAAATGATAGTCGTTATATTTATGTTTAATTGAGCCTACGTGTTGCCTAATCATTCGAATCGTGCAAATCAGAGAAGTTGTTCAAGTTGCTAAGCCCTAGTTGTTGATAATGCTTTACAAGTATAAGATGACATAGGTATACGTGTAAGCTGTTTATGTGATATCCTTGTCTGGTTAACAATGAGTCATAGTAATGTGTTACAAATTAAATGATATGGTTGCTAAAATGTTGAACACGTGTGTAATATGGAAGTAATGTTGTGTTGTCATGGATCGTATGTTGTTACCTTTATTGAGAAGTATGTTTTCAGAGTTAATATTGTGCAAACAAATTTTAAATATGCTGTTGATTTTATTGGGACGTGGTTGAGTTTTGTTTTCCTTAATAATCTTATTGTTGTTCGAGGTTGTAAGCGAATGTGTTTTTTTTTTATCTTACAATTTCTTTTTATGGGATATAGGTGTTTTTGATTAATTGTGATGATAATTGTCATAATTAATTATAGTAGTTACGTAATATCTAAAATAGATGGTAGCAGCATGCCTGCTTGTTAGGTAGCTTTTTCGAACAAGAACCAAGTAAAGTGAATACATAAGTAAATGACTGAATAAAAAGGGAAAAGAGGGGAGGGATGGTAGTTATGAGCGAGAACCTAGACATATAAACCTTACAGTGATTCGGCTAGCTTAACACCCAAAACCTTTAAGCTAACACCCTTGTGATTGGGTTTCCACACGCATTGACCGAATAAACGAATCCTTACTTTGACACTTCTTGGAACATATCACCTGCATAACCTAACTCGTTTCACTCTTTGATTCTATAGGATGTATCCATATTCTTCATCGCGTCCGGAAGACCATTTCATGCTACCAAACACCGATTTTAATCAACACTGTCTAGAACTCTCAGCGTAAATGGACAAATTTGGCGCAGAAGGACACCCCGACTATATAACCAACACTCATCTCAGAGCTTATACCCTTGTTCTCACACTTCCCTACTCTGGCGTACTGGGGAAAGCCAGAGCGTACTACACGGATATATACAACATACATACCTTGGCACTGGCCCGTATGCCTAACTTCAACAATGGGAAGAAATATCCACCCGAATACACATTTGATCATGTCTCGGAGCACCTGAGGCAAATATTCTACCGCAACGTAGTGGCTGACTGTGAGAGTACGACTGAACCACCAAAACCAACCCACGAGGAGGAGGTTAATCAGGGGGAGACTCGAGGGGTGATTGAGGACAATAGTGACGAGGAAAAGGGGGAAGAGTGGAGAAAGGATGGGATGTGGACAGGCTTCTACGATGATGATAATGAGCGTGTTTACGGCCGAAGATAAAGCTTCGGAAATCCTTTAGCGTACCTTTTCAGTCTCTAGGAGTTGTTTTTCAAGAGATGTATTCCAATTAAGTTAATAAAGTGACAAACGGTTGTTTATTTTGTCATCGTATTAATAATTATGATACTCGAAATTTTTGGAAACCTTGTTTTGCTATTTGATTAACGATATGAGATTTAACTTCTGCCTCAGTATTTCTTTCTGTTCTGTGTTCCATCGATGCTAATAAGTTGTACAACATCCATGAGACTCCTTCTTTTGTGTTCTGTGTTCCATCAGTTGGTAGTACGTTTAAAGAAAAAGCTAAGTTGATCTTTCTTTCTAAGTATGCTATGAATACGTTGTACCACGGCGAATTGGATGTTCTAATTTATAATTTTTAAATAAAGCATAGTTAAACCATCTCTTAAAAAGGTTAAGTGTTGTTGTTAATCAATAACGGAAAATAGAAGTTGCAAGTTGTTGGTAATTATTTTGTTCCTTATGTGAATATTTTATGATGAAGGTTACGAGGACGTAACCATGTTTTTTGGTGGAGAGGATTGTAAAATCTTGTGTTATGTAATTTTGTTTGTCGGTGAACCTTGTTGCGAAATGGTGTGTTAGTCTTTAAACTTCGGGACGAAGTTTGCCTTTAGGAGGGTGGAATGTGACAATTCGTGTTTCAGTTCATTCTGATAAGTTCATTGTGGTTAATTCTGGGTGATGTTGGCGATAAGCTTATTGCTGTTATGAGATGCGTAGTTGAGTCTTTTGGTGATGTCGTTGGGTGAACTTCGGGACGAAGTTCATTTTAAGGGGGGAAGACTGTAATACCCCATATTTTATATTATCGATTAAACCGATATTATCGATATTATTATTATTTAGTTAATAGCGTCGCTGTATTGTAAAGGTAGCTAAGTGAGTTGTATCGTATATGCTGAGTCGGGATTTCATGTATGTTGCATTTGGGTCGAACATGGGATAACCCATTTACCCATAACCATTTTTACCCCCGGTTCACCCATTTTTACCCAACCCAAGTATCACCTTAGAAACCCTAACACTCACTACCGTCACCCTCACCAAACAACATCTCACCATCACCATCTCTTCACGCCGCAACACTCATCTACACACAAAACGCACGCGTCCTGTCAAGGGTAGGGGAAGTAGGGTCTGCCGTGAGTCCAGGGAGACGACTAGTGGTGGTCGTGGGTGATTGTACTCGCCGGAATTGCTCAGTTCGACGGCCGTCATAGGTAAGGTCCTTGTTTTCATTTCTGTCAAGCGTTTCTTTTAGGGATCGTGTGTTGTGTAGGGGCTGTCATAGCAGTTGTTGTGGTGGGGGTTGTGTTGTCGGGTCGGAGTCGAGTCAGGTGATGGCGACACGAGTGGTTGTCGTCGCTAGTGGTGGCGATAGGGGCGGAGATCGAAGGCAGGGATGTCAGGGGTTGTTGTTGATTAGGGTTCAGGCGTCGTACCTTGGGGTGGCGCTACTGTGGACTCGGGGGAGGTCGAAACAGTGGCGTCACATGTGTCGGAGTCTGGGTTGTGCGCTGTGTCGATGGTGGTTGTCCGGTGAGGGGTCAGCGAGAGTCGGGTCGGATATCGGGGTATTATCAGGGGCTGTTTGGTGGCTTTGGCGGTAATAGGTGGCGAACCAGGCCTGTTGGTGGCCGTGGTTGGGGTCGCCGGCGGTAGTCGACGGGAATAGGGGTAGTGGACGGAGGTCTGGGTTAGTTGGGTGTCGAGCCTGGTGGTTGTCGGAGGTCACGGGTGGTTGCACGGTGACTGTGTGACGTGGGTATATGCGTGGGGTGCGTCGGGTTTGAAATGGTGTTGATTTTTGTAGTTTGTGACGGGTTTGTGTTTTTAGTAAGTCGGGATGGTTAGTGTTATTATTAGTATTAATCTTATTTAGCTATGTATTATTATTATAAGTTACGGGATTTAATATTTTAGTCTTGTGTCGGGATTTTATTTCGGGAAATTACTAATTTAGTAACCTGCTATTTTTAGTAAGTTGCCATTTTTGGGAACCTGCCATTTTGGGTAACTTCTATTTTGGGTAGCTACTATTTTTGGTAACTACTAAATTGGGCAGGTTTCCATTTATAGTAACTTTTGGTTTTTTGGGAAACGGGAATAGTTAAGTAATCGTTTATTATTTATTTATCTTTCAGAGGGCGAATTTGGTGTGGAATATTATTTGAGCATCTGATCTGTTGACTGCAGTAGTGAGGTAGGGGAAATACACTTGACTCATATCGATGTTGTGAATTGTGTTTGCTTGTTGGTGTTTCATGTGATTAAGTTGTGAACGTTAATTTGACATGTGACTGTGGACTATGCAATGGATTTTATATTTGTTCAGTTATTGATATACATATTGTGTTGCTTTGATATCTGTTGAGCATTTCACATGCATTGGAGTTGGAGGATGGTGTGGTGGTGATGGTGTGGTGATACGATGTGGTGTTGTGATAAGGCCCAGGCGGGTTCTGCAGGACTTGCCCTGGTGTCCTCCGCTGCGAGCGGGCAGATCGACTACGGTCGATATATCGGCGACGGCCGATTTATAGTCTACCGGGGATCGGTATGGCTGGGTTGTCCGGGTTATGAGATGTGATTGAGATGGAGGTGGAGATGGCGGTGGAGCATGCATATCATTCCTGTTATTGTTTATTGATCAGTATTACCCTACTCAACCTCGCGGTTGACCCTGTGTATTCGTGAACACCTGTGATGATCCAAATATTGGTGAGCAGACTTGACAGGTTTATGAGATAGGACGGGAGCTTGATGGGCGTGAGGCACTGGATCAGAAGACCTAGTAGTAGATGAATGATTAGAAGACCTTCACTTTTATTTATGTTTTCCGCTGTAGTTCTTTTGTAGCCTGATGTAAAGGAAGTTTGTAATAATTAAGTTAAATGAATTATATAAATTGCCTTGGAGTTTGATTTGTTATTCACTACCTCGGGAAACCGAGATGGTAACAGTCCGGTTTATTAGGGAATGCCTTGCTAAAGACTCCTTAATAAATCGGGGTGTTACACCAGGTGAAAATGACTACCATTAGAACTATCATCTGCATTGCACTTCTGAACAATTGGGAAATGTTGCAATTAGACGTGAATAATGCCTTTCTGCATGGGGATATTACTGAGGAAGTTTACATGAAAGTGCCTGAGGGGGTTGCAAATCCTGATAATAAAGTCTGCAGACTGAGAAAGTCTTTGTATGGACTCAAACAAGCATCAAGACAATGGTTCTCCAAGGCTTGGAGTCCAAGCTATGTAGTTTTTTGGTTGGTCTCAATTTCAAGCAATCAAAAAATGATTACTCTCTATTTGTCAAGAAGGACAGCAATCACATCACCATTCTTGCTGTTTATGTTGATGACATCCTCATCACAGGGTCTGACAAGATTCAAATTGATTCTCTGAAGAAACATTGACACTTAGCATTTGGAATAAAGGACTTGGGGCAGCTACATCATTTCCTAGGCATTGAAGTAAGCTATGTTCCTGATGGGGCAGTGCTCACACAAAAAAGGTTCACTCATGAACTTCTACAATCAAGCAACCTAAAGATCAAGTCTGTTGCTGTTACTCCTCTACCTTTACACTGCAAGTTCAATGATGTTGATGGTGACCTATACAGTGATTCCAGTCACTACAGAATGCTACTAGGCAAACTTAATTTTCTTACTCACACCAGACCTGACATCTCATTTGCTGTACAAACTCTCAGTCAATATATGCAAGCTCCCAGAATCCCTCATATTCAAGCACTTCATCATGTTCTCAGTTATCTACAGGGCACTTGTGGCCAGGGCATATTGATGACTGGCTCTTCCAAGATTTCTCTACAGGCATTCTGTGACTCAGATTGGGCAGCTTGCCCTACTACTAGAAGGTCTATCACAGGTTGGGTAATCCTTCTAGGCAATTCTCCCCTCAGTTGGAAGAGTAAGAAACAAAGTACTGTGTCGAAATCATCTGCAGAAGCAGAATACAGGGCTATGTCTCAAGCTGCAGCTGAAGTGACTTGGCTAGTCAGGCTCCTTGAAGAGCTGGGTGCACCAAACCTCAAACCTGTCACCCTTTTCTGTGACAACAATAGTGCTCTCCACATTGCAAGGAACCCTGTTTTCCATGAGCGCACCAAACACATCGAACTTGATTGTCATTTTACCAGAGATAAAGTCATGGAAAGTCTCCTTCAACTTCAGCATATTAGTACTGCCTCACAGCTTGCAGATGTGTTCACCAAAATTTTACCTTCTCAACAACATTGGCATCTTCTTCACAATCTGGGCATGTTACCTGATCAACATGCTCCATCTTGCGGGGGGGTGTTGGACACTAAAGTATTGGACCATAGAATACAAGGCTCAATCCGACACCCATTGGCTCCTGACCCAATGGAGCACTGAATTCCAAGCCATTCCAATGATTAGGTCAATTTAGCATTCTTTGTACAAATGATATAAATAGCATAGTACCACCTGAAATTTGTAACTCAATTTTCACAACAATAATCAAATAATAAAGCCTCTGTTTTTGCCTTCATCTTCATGGTGTTCATTGCTCATTCATTCGTATTTCATTTCAATCTTCATATTCATCACAAAGTTAACAGTGTGACTGAAATGGAGATAACCTGGCTTCTTTTAGATGAGCAAAGAGGAAGACGAGGTAGAGAACAAGGGCGAGAATTTTTGGAGATTGTGTGTGTTTGAGTCTTTGAGATTGAAGGAGCGAGGAAGAAGACGGAGTAGTAGAGGAAAGGGGGGGATCTTTGTGATGAGGGATTAGACGGCTCAGATTAGGGCATATTTTGTTTAGACGGCTAAGATCTATTACTATTCCTAAGGCTACTAATCTTAAGGGAGAATAAAATTGTTGAATTGTTTGTAGAATTAATTAGAGATGTTTGTAGATTTAGGAGGTAGGGATTAAATCTAACTACACTATTACGGTCATATTTAGGCTTTAACCCTTATGAAGGTTGATAATTACCTCTATTTGTACTCTATTTAGGGTGAAAAAAATTGATTAGAATTTTGAGAGGGAGAGAAGAGAGAATTTTGATTTGGTTAGATGAAGGGTAGTGTATGGAAAATTAATGAAAAAATGTATCTGGTTGAGTAAAATCCGTAAGTGAAAGAGTAACACCGTTTTTATTTTATAGTAATAATTATTGCATTAATGAAAAATCATAATAACTATTTCATTAATGAAAGAGTTTTTTGTCAGAAGGTACCTAATATTTCATAATAACTATTGGGGAAAAATGTACAAAGTACAGGGCACCATGGGAAATATTAAACTTTTATTTTTATTTCATGTTTATTATTAATTATTAATTACTAATTTATTACCACGTCATCAAAATTTAACGGTCATTTAACGAACGTTACATTAAGGGGTACCATGTGTATCAAAATGGAAAATCAAGGCTACCATAGGCACATTCTTAAAAGCAGAGATACCATGGAAAATCTCACAAAATTAAGGGGTACCATAGAAAATTTCCGTTTATTTTATTTGATGAATTTAAAATTCAATAGCCACATACTAAATACCGGACAAATTGTACTTTTCGGTCCATTTTGTGGTTAGTGACGAGAAAGACCGAAAAATTGGATTTTGTCCAGTCTAAGACCGAAACTTCCAGGTTCGGTCTTCAGTCTGATTGGGTTCAGCCTTGGCGCGGTTTAGGACTGATTCTTAGCCCTAATTATGAGGAGAAACTAAGGGTGTTGTTCATTCATGTACATGATTTCGCACATTACCCTTTGAAGCAGGAGCTGGAAGCCAGGGCCTTATGAAATTCAGTGATGGCCAGGCCATGAGAGGCCATAGCCTATTTTCTGGAAGCCAAGAGCAGGCCACAGCTAATCAGACCCAAGCTAGGAAGGAATTCTGTCAGTTCTCAGCAGGCCACCAAGGCCAGGTCCCACCTAAACACCAGCTGTCACCATGGCCAGCTGAGTCCATGATCAACTAGACCTAAGCCAGGACCCAAGGAGCCAGGGCGAACTAGTACACACAAACCACAGAAAAGCTAAAGCCATTTGCAGAAGAAGACAAGGGATTAAAGCATAAAGCAGATTGTCATTTCTGGCCAGGCATGGGGAAAGCACCTTGAATAAGGATTGAGTCTCAGCTTTCCTTATTTTAGATAGCACCTCACCACCCCAGTCCAAGCTAAGAACATTGTCAACACAAGCAACCAAAGCAACAGCTACATGTCCCTTTCTGATGACTGCAGAACTTTTGTTTGCTTAGCTTTACATTAATTTTTATTGTACTCATTAGCTTGTCATTTCCTGCATTTTATTTGTATTCTTAGAACATTTCCTGGCCGTTGGATGACATCTCTAGGGTTTTATTGTAACAAACCTGAAAACTGAGAGGCCTATATAAGGACGTCCTCAGAATCTATTTAAGGCAGACTTTGAATGATTGAAAAATTGTTTGAGAAAAATCTCAACTTTCAAATCTTAATTCCAGTATATTTCTAGGATTAAGTCAGGCTTAGTGACACTTCTGAGTGTTGATTAAGTACCCGGGGTGAGTCTAGTTCAGTTCATGTGCCTTGTCGTGGTCTGAATTATCCTCATTGTGTCTGAGTTTGGTAAATTTATGTGCCTTGCTGTGATTTTACCTAGCTTAGGCTTAAATTACTTCACTAAAATTCCTGTGCTTTGCTGTGGTTTTTAGTAGGGTAATTATATCCAGTCATTTCATTTTATTATCAGAAAAAACCAAAAGAGTAACAACAGCCTGACATTGAGTTCTTGAGTTGTGTCTGTCAGGGTTTGGGATTTTATTAAAAATACTTAGAAGCTGAATTAAATTCTGAAAATTGGTACAGTTTTAGTTTACTCATTGAACTAAATTGTCATAAATTTTCATGATTTTAGGAGGTCATTTACTATTTTTAAGAAATTACTGATAGTCATTGCATTCTCTGAAATAGTTGAAATTCCTGTTTTCAGGGTACTTTGTCAAAATCTGTCTAAGTCCCCTAGTTTACACATCACCCTTCTCATTTCAACACCAATATTTTTCAATTTTGTTCAAAACCCACTACCCCTTTCAATTATAAGGCTGTAATTTTCAAAAGTGGTTTTAATAAGGATGTAATCAACAAGTTACTCTTTTATTTAATATAGTAAATTAATGAATTACCCATGCATAGGGATGGCAACGGGTCGGGTATGGGTCGGGTCCAATAAGACCCGGACCCGGACCCGTCACCCTAACCCCGGACCCAGACCCTGTAGGGTCTAAAATCATCAGGCCCATACCCGACCAATTAGGGTCTGGGTCGGGTCCGGGTCTACCCTAGGGTCTGACAATAAGGTGGCCATTTTTAGCTTTCTCTGAGTCCATCAAAGCTGAAAGTTCAATCTTTCGCTGGACAAATTATTATACAAAACACATCTTCAATGTCATTAGTATGTGTACAAATCTTGCATCAAAAACAAAGTATATAGCACAAATAAGTACTAAAAATAATTGAATAACAAACTCTAAAATCAGATCGGTATGCCTAAACTTAATTGAACTGTAAATTAGTCTAAAACCAAATCAAACAAGTTCAATACACAAATCGAAACCAAATTACCTTAAAACACTACAAAAGGAAACAAAACAGGCGACCGATTTTGGCGACTGAAGTCAGTCGCTAATTACATTTTAGCCACTGACTTCAGTCGCCAACGACCCGTCGCAGACCTTAGTCGCTTTTTCAGATTTTAGCGACTAATGTCAGTCGCTAAATTTAGCGACTGCAAAATCAGACGCTAACTTGTAATTTAGCGACCGAAACTGTAGTCGCCAAAATGGCGACCGACTAAAGGTAGTCGCCAAATTAGCGACTGAATACCAGTCGCTACATTGCCTAATCAGTCGCTATTTTTGACGCCCTGGCAGAATCACTGAAGCTTTTTAGCGACTGAATATCAGTCGCTAAAGTGCCTAATCAGTCGCTATTTTTGACGCCCTGGCAGAATCACTGAAGCATTTTAGCGACTGAATATCAGTCGCTAAAATGCAAATCAGTCGCTAAA
>JAGPOY010004955.1:0-11430 GCA_018983105.1 Silene uniflora | reverse complement strand
ACTAATTAAACTACCCAAGTAAAAACCCCCAAAAGTTAGGGTTCATAAGACTAATAAAAAGAGAAGTAAATCTAACTTACAAGGTGAAAGGATGAAGGAGAAGGTGAGAAATCCTCAAATCCATGCTTGAATCCTCTACAATGGTGTTTATGGAGGTTTTAGAGAGAAGGGAGGTGATTTTGAGAGATAAGGAAGAAGATAGAATGAATGGGGATAAAGGGGATATCATATCCTTATCCCCTATTCTGCCCCAGCGTCACTCGGTCGAGTGAAATCTCACTTGGTCGAGTGGATCTCACTCGGTCGAGTGGATCCCACTCGGTCGAGTGGATTTCCACTCGGTCGAGTACGACACAATTCAGCAATGACCAGCTTTCGTAAAATAGCCATATCTCCCTCGTTACTTGGTCATTTTGGGCGTGTGACCTATCGTTGGAATCGTAAGAGGATAAGCTATCACCTCCAATTGGAATCACATACATATCATTTCTAGATCTCAAGTTATGGCGGTTTTAAGACGGCCCTTCTGTAATCGGGCATTATAACAACTCTACTAAGTCTAGTGTAGGTTATACTCGGTCCACTAGACCGAGTACTAAGTCGAGTGAACTTAAAGGTTCGGGTTATTACAATATAACTTCGTTTAGTTTTTGAGGAAAGTGATCTTATCATGAGAGTGTCTCGTGTAATATATGCTATGGAAATTGTTGGTTAGTCAAGTCTCTAGCTACAAATTTTAATCTCAGAATGGTTGTCTAACGATTACAAACGTAGAATGTCTCATATAGTGAATGTTGGTCTATAACGATTACAAGCTCTCATCACCATCTCCTAAGATTCTTACATACATCGTAGACACTCCGGATCAAGAAGATGGTTAGATACCAGCTATATGACTCGTGTTTCTTACAATGAAAAAATGACTTAAACTCGTAGTAGAGCTAGGAAGTTCAAGTCTTTCATCAAACCTAACTCACCAATCTACAATAGGCTATTAAGCATATATCTATCTAAGTATCCTTGTTAGTAGTATCCTTGTTACTGTAAGTTTACTTTATGCTTGAAGGATAATCTTCAAGGCAGAATTATGTTATTTCCGATAAAAAAAATGGCTGTAAAATTATGAATTTTTTTATTAGTTATATTGCCCGTTTTACATATTGTCAATCTTTGTTTCAAACAAAGTTAAACAAAGAACGTAATGTATCTACTACGGAGTATTTCAAGTTTTCAACTATAACATGATCCTAGATCCTCTACCTCAATTTAAAGGCCCTCGAGGCATTTTGTAATACTCTACTGAACCGAATGAGTTATTCGGGTGGGGGTACTCCCTTGAAGAGGTTCATTGATAGGCTTAAAATCTGACTAGTGCTTAAAGGGATTGTAAGTACTACTCATATCAACAAAGTGCACTTTCTTTTATGGTTATCCATTCAAAATAACTCCACAGTTAAGCGTGCTTGGCTAAGAGTAGTCTTAGGATGGGTGACCTCCTGGGAAGGTTTCCGGGATGCACATGAGTGAGGACAAAATGCACAATAAAGGACCTGTGTTGATCTGTGGGCCATGTACAAAGCCTGGCGAGCTACCGTGAGTGACCGCTCCCGACCCGGTTTGGGTCAGGGTGTTGTAAGTGGTATCAGAGCAACCCTGCGACCGTCTGGTGAGCTTGTGGTCTGGAGTACCCTGGTCACCAACCTAGCAGGGGAGGATTCTGGGTTTGACTCGGCTGCGGTCGGATGCTGCCAGGCGCAACGAGGACGTTGCGTTCTTCAAGAGGGGGTGTGTAATACTCCACTGAACCGAATGAGTTATTCGGATGGGGGTACTCCCTTGAAGAGGTCCATTGATAGGCTTAAAATCTGACTAGTGCTTAAAGGGATTGTAAGTACTACTCATATCAACAAAGTGCACTTTCTTTTATGGTTATCCATTCAAAAGAACTCCACAGTTAAGCGTGCTTGGCTGAGAGTAGTCTTAGGATGGGTGACCTCCTGGGAAGGTTTCCGGGATGCGCATGAGTGAGGACAAAATGCGCAATAAAGGACTTGTGTTGATCTGTGGGACATGTACAAAGCCTGGCGAGCTACCGTGAGTGACCGCTCCCGACCCGGTTTGGGTCGGGGTGTTACACATTTATTGCATCCTATAACTTGATCCTAGATCCTCTACCTCAAGAGATCCATCTAAACTTTGACCCAATTCCATCATGGTTAGCTGGAATGTCAAATCTTATAGAAATTAGTTTAGCAGGTTGCGGAATTAAAGTCTTTAGACGCCTTAGAAAATCGAGCTGATATAAATACTATGAAATTTGCATCTTATCTTATTTATAAAACAAACAACCACGGAGCTTATGTGTCGCTCTGTGGTTGAAAGTACATTTTTTTTTTTTTTAAGTAGGCCCCACTATATCTCCCATGTTCTTCCCCATATTTTTTGTGTTTTTTTTATAGAGAATTTGTGATATCACCTGCATCAATTGAATTTGAATATATGACTGATATTTAAAGCCGACCTATTAATTTTATAGATAAAATAAAAATAAAAAAAATTACAATTGAACATAAAAAAATAGTGTGGATTTGTGAAGGTGAAACCAAAATATAAGCCTACAAATCGATCACAAGATCAACCGCCACATAATTTGGGAAAATGAAATGAGTTAACTCATACTACTAATTGAATTTCTCACTCAAAGAAAAAGCTACAGTACAATATTAAAAAAATGCAATTATTATATAGAAATACGGTAATCTTTAATAATTTTATTTTAATAGAAAATTAGATCAATCTTCATTCATATCAACATGCATGTGTTTAAAAAAAATCTCATAAATAAAATCATTATTAAACTAAGAAACTAACAAGCAAGAAGGATTTAATCAAACATAAGAAAAGAAAAAAAAAATAGGAGTAAATGATGATAAATACAACATTAGGAGTATTTTTACTATCAACTGACATTTTTAAAAACAATAAACAAAAATATGAAATCCTAATAACCTCGATTATTATTTTTCTTAAATATATATTGGCGGATTATTGAGTAATTAATAATTTAATTGAGACAATTATTAGTTTTTGAAATAAGGTAGAGTAGGGAGGGAGCGAGGAAGTGATGGGGTATGGAAGTACTAGTATGATGGAGGTCTCTTGATGATAGTGCGCGCAGCGGAAATTGAGCAGTGAGGGAATACAAGGGTTTATGACTTTATGAGGGTAATTTGTATTTGTAGTTAAGTTACAATTTTTTAGTATTTCGGTTATTGTTGTGTGTGACGATGTTAGGTGCTACTAAATAAATACATATAAATGATTAATTTGTCATTAAAAAAGATTGACCACGAGTCGGTTCATGTCGGGTTCAGGTTGGAAAAAAAGTACTAGGATGTTATCAGTTATCGATTAGGTATGATTGATTAGGTGGTTTTGGTTTATTTTAAAAATGCATTTGTCAAAATTTCATTTCAAAAGAGCATGAAACTAAATTTTCGTTTTAAAAAATGCACGGGTCAAAATTTTATTTCAAAAGTACATGAGTGTAATTTTCGTTTTTAAAATGCACTGGTCAAAATTTCATTTCAAAAGTGCATAGGACTAAATTTTCATTTTAAAAATACACGGGTCAAAATTTCATTTCAAAAATACATTGGTATAAATTTTCGTTTTAAAAATGTATAGGCCAAAATTTCACTTCAAAAGTGCATGGTTCTAAATTTCCATTTTAAAAATCCACGGGTTAAAATTTCATTTCAAAAGTACATGAGTCAAAATTTTCATTTTAAAAATACAGGGGTCAAAATTTCAATTCAAAAGAGCATGGGACTAAATTTTCGTTTTAAAAATGCACGGGTCAAAATTTCATTTCAAAAGTATATGGGTCAAATTTTCATTTTAAAAAAGTAGGGGTCAAAAATTCATTTCAAAAGAGCATGAGACTACATTTTCGTTTTAAAAATGCATGGGCCAAAATTTCATTTCAAAAGTACATGAGTCTAAATTTTGATTTACAAATGCATGGGTCAAAATGTCATTTCAAAAGTACATGGGTCTAAATTTTCGTTTTAAAAATGCACAGGTCCAAATTTTATTTCAAAAGTGCATGCGTCTAAATTTTCGTTTTAAAAATGCACGGGTCAAAATTTCATTTCAAAAGTACATGGGTCTAAATTTTCTTTTTAAAAATGCATGAGTCAAAATTTCATTTCGAAAGTGCATGGAACTAAATTTTCGTTTTAAAAATGCACGGGGTCATAATATTCACTTGATTCCGTTTCACTAATTAACAATTGATTGTCATTTTGTACTACATGAAAAATGGGGTCAAATTTTCATTTAAAACGTGCACAGATCAAAATTTTCATTTTAACCTTGCACGAGTTTGACTAAATGAAAAACAAGTTTAATATTTTGCCCTTTGCAACTATTCTGGCCGATTCAGTTTTATTAATTTTGATTTATTCTCATCCAAATAATTTTGTTTCATATGTAAATCGAGTTTTCCTAAAATTGCTTGAATATTAAGACAGAGTAGTAACTCAAATTTAGCTAACAAAAGCATATATCATACTACAATAAATACCTGATCAATTGACTTTGATGCATTATTTTCGCAGTACGTTTTTTACTCATTACAGTACTTTTTGCACCATACTTTCCATTTGTTTACCCTTCACTAAACAAACATTAAACCTAATTCTCTGTCCTTCTCTCAATATGAAATCTTAACCATCTTCATCCAGGTTAAAACTCTTCAATTATGAACGATTATTCAAGTAACGAACAAGTAATTAATCCGTTTATCCTATATTATCGTTTAATTTGATATTTTTTTTTTTTAAATTTAGTAAATTCCAAACTAAAAAAAATTAAAAAATAAAATCAATGTAGTGGCAAATGCAAATCGTACGTACTACATTAAAAAATCAATTGAATCAATGTAAAATGTCAACCGCCGGCAACTCACTGCCGATCTATAACCGCCTGCCACTCACCGCCAGCCACAACCACCGTCACCATAACCATGTAATCACCGTCGACGCACCACCACGACGTCATCACCGACGACCACCCCCAAAACGCATCTCCCCTATCCCGACAAACCACCCCAGGCAACGCACCACCACCGGCGGCGACCACTCCCGTTTTCCCCATGTCGACATCAACTGTATAATTGATATGAATTGATACGGGAGGGGAATGGGATTTGAGATTTGAAATTTGAGAAAATTTTGATATGAATTGATATTGATTAGATAGAAAACATTAGGGAGAGAAGTTAGGGAGAGAAAATGGAAGGGGAAATGAGAGGGGTAAAATTGGCAATAGTGTACTTCGTTGACCAAAATGTGTACTGCGAAAATCAGGACCCAAATTAAAATATGACTTTAGAACTTAATTTTTAGATTGATAATTTAAAATTCATTAAAATTTAGAAAGATTGTATTGCTTTGTTTTAGAATTTTATTTTTAAAAATAAATAACTTTAAAAGAAGATAATTAATTAATTATTATAAAATTTATTTTATATATACCTTTTTAAAGAATTATTTTGAAATAACAATCTCGTGCAATTTGTACGGGTATAAGACTAGTAATTGTATAAGAAGTATACCAGCCTGGATAGGGAAATTCAAGAATCTTTACGTATTGAATTTGTTAAGAAATGTGATCGTGTCAAATATTCCATTTACGGGACTACTTAGCACCTTGGATATCAGTTATAACTTGTTAAAGACCACGTTGCCAGAGTCATTGGCGTGGGGAGGAATGTTGGCGAAATTAAACCTCCAAAATAATCGCTTGACGGGGGAAATACCACCAACTTACGATCAGCTAAGCAATTTGCAACCCCTGGATTTATCAAACAATTTCTTGGTTTGAAAAATTCCTGTTGGTGGCCCATTTGACAAAATTTCTAAGCACAAATTCTCATTTGTGACGGACACTATCCGTCACAAGTGAGTGACGGATATCATATTCTCTCACAAAATACCCATCAAGGGTGAGTGGAGAAGCACATGAGGGGTGCCCACCTTGTCTCCTCTACCCATTTCTTCTCACAAAATACCCGTCGCAAGATCCGGCCCGTCGCAAGCAAGACTTACTGTTTTCTAAGAGCTCTTACCCTTGGTGTGGAAATAAAGGATTACTAGGTTTGGTGTCCGGCTACGTCCGGGCTACCTTTATTTGCCGGTTTAAATTTATTTTCTATGAAATACGATTCGTTTAATTTGGTTAACACATACATTTACAGTTTATATATTGAAATTTTGATGAGATGTAGAATGTTATATTATTACTTTCACTACATCCCCTGTTAATACTACTTATTTGGTTATTTTGTTTCTTTAACTACTCCTGCTATTTTTACGGTCAGCCCGTTAGTTTTATCACTCTCATATATTTAAATAAATTAATATTTTTTTAAAATCGAATTGTTGATTAATTTTTCATTCCGTTATTCCTATTGTTACTTTCATTACATGTTTTGTGAGTAATATTACTTTCAATTCTCTCGCTGTCATTATTTTTTCTTTCACTACTCCTGAATTTATTATTGTTAATTTCACTACTTCCCTTACTACTACTCTGCTAGTATGACTTTCGCTACTCCCGCTGCTATTATTGTTGCTTTTACTAGTCACAATGCGTTAATTAGCTTACTAATCGATTCAACAAATATAATATTATTAGAGCTATATATATAAATAAATCTGAAATATTAGATTAAAATATTATTAAAGAGCAATCATTATTATTTACTAATTAAATTACAAATCTAATGAATTCTGGACTATTATATTTTTTTTGGAAATCTGGATTGATTTATTATCTTTTAATTGTTTTCAAAATATAACATATCTATATTATATTTCTGTATGTTCAATAATTAACATATTTATTATACTAATTAATACCATAAGTGGGACATGTTTATTTTAAGGAAAATCACCATATTCTAGCATTATCTAAATTTATACTTCAACCAAAACTATATAATATTTACATTGAAGTCCCTTGATTAGGTCCGTCGTACAATGATATTGATTTAAAACTATATAGTATAATTAATTTGCATAGATTTATTTAATTGCATGGAAGTCCCTTGGTTTCTGGATTTAATATATAGTATTGATTGATGTGGAAGATCTCTTTCCCCTCGTACGAAGTAGTATGTAAGATCTTAGGAGCATACTAGCTTACCATTGTCACATCATGTTTTTAAGCTACAACTACTTCTAATAATATACTCCAATGTTGTAGCTAACTTTTTTTTTTTTTGGTGACGAGGGGGTTGAATCCCACCCCCCACATTGACAATGTCTCTACCGCTCAACCACTTGTAATATATTTATTAGCTAACTTAATACTAGATTAATTTGACCCATTTAATACATTTCTATATTTATTTATTCAATTTTCATATTTCTAACATAAAATTAAAATATTAAAAATGGAGTACTATTTTTTTATTGCTTAATACCTCTTGTAGGACTATTTAAGCAAGTAGCTCCACTAGCTCAAATTTTTTTTGAGCAAAGATAATCTACATGGCAAACTCTAATGTTTAAGCTACTTGCTTATAAATTTATGAAATTGCAAACAAGTCCCTAAGTCAAACTATTGGAGATGCTCTAAGTATAATGTTAAAACCAATTATAATATTAAGAAATACTTTGCAAAATCAATACTCCGTATTTTCTCCATTCCAAACTATCCCTTTGTTTATATAGTAGGCCTTGCTTAAAACGATATTAACCATTTTTTACCGGATCGGCTCAGTTCACACGATCACCAAACCATGAGTTAGCACAATATTCGCAAGCTCATTTGCAAAAATAAGTTTTGGTGAAAACGTGTCACATTTCATCATAAGTTAAAGATAGGGCTAAATATGACCCATTTAAGGGACATGCAACCATTTCTACACTTCTACACTCTTTAAAAAAGCCCAAACATAAATTACTATAGCCAGCATAGTAACTTTGTACATTTATCCCCATGACCTCCCAATTCAAACAACATAACTCGCTAATTCAGCACAGGCTTAGAGCAAGTACAATGGTTTAGCTTAACCTTGCCATATCATATTTTAAGATACAATAATTGTGAGTTAATAAAATTCTCCAATGGTTTAGTTTACTTTTTTTTTTTTGTAGTTAGAAAAGTAGAAAGATAAAAAAACAAAATCAAAATTAAATTTCTATTGGTTGCTTCCTTATTGTGGGCCCTCCTAAGCTACTAGCTTTGTTTACTATCTAAACAATTTCAATGGTCAAGCTACTAGCTTGCAATTTTAACAAATTGCAAATTGCAAGCAGGTCCTCAAGGTTAATCATAGGACTTGCTCTTAGTATGTTTATCTTCAAATATCTAATTTTAATAGTGCTAAAGATAAACGATTAATTTAGCCACAAGCAAGACTCTTTGATCTTATCAAGATTACTTTCCTAAAATCTTAGCTATCAATTTAGTCATAAACGTTTTTAGTTTTGGGTTGTAATTAATAATAACTAATTATTTTGTCAAAATATGTTACTTCAACTCGGTCACAAGTGTCGATGCATTACTTTAGAGTTCCATTTTTTTTGTTCCCCAGAGGACGACTTTCATCAGTCAACAAACCGATCATCTTAAAATCAAGTTCAGTATCTCCGTCCTATGGCAACATCGAAATAATATTTGAATATATAGGATCAGGTTAGCCAAGAAACGACATCGTCGCTTCTGGAACAACAAAGAAATTTATAACGCAACAAATAACGATTGCGCAATACTCTCCCTAGCCAGGGGCGAACCCAGGATTCAAAATTTGGGGTAGCGAGAATATCAAGCGACTTTTCAGTAAAAATGGAAGTCGCGAAAAAAGTGCTAAACATATTAAAATTCAAAAGTAAAACGAACAACCAACAATCAAATGAACGGTTCATACTAACGTAAACGCATTTTTTAAGTCACAATTTACATTTATTTTATTTTTCGACTATAATTTGATTATCTAGCTTTGTAATACAAAAATACGATTAACCATTGCTCCGTAATGTTTTAAGATTTTCACATTATGATTCGACAACTTATTTTCATTTTACACGATTTTAAAAAATGTAACCACTCTAATAAATTAAATTATTAGGTAAAATAGGGAAAAAAAAAGTCCATGGAACTATGGAGATAATCAATTTAAAATTTGCAATATTAACCAAAGTTCAAAAATTATTATTGATATGCTACTTAGACCATCCACAACAACAAATAGATCTAGCACTAAAGTTGGGATTTTAATGGATTATTTACATTTTAGAGCAAAAAGAGGGGATCTTAAAGAGTTAAAGGAATTTATTTTTAGTGCAAAGAGAAAAAAAGAATGACATTTTGACTCTAACAAGTCTCGAACCTGGAATCTGTTGGAAGGAGTACAAATCTTTTACCACTAAGCCATAATGGTTTCACTGCTAATCTATTGCCTTCACCTCTACCTATTCTTTAGAGTCAGAAATGGGGTAGCGAATTGCAAAGTCTTAATTGATTTTTTTACTTTGGGGTAGCGGCCGCTACCTCTTGCTACCTAGTGGGTTCGCCACTGTCCCTAGCTCCGTCTCAAGGGCGGCGAATCACCTAATATGCAACAAATATTGCACGCTATTTCTAGGATTAGGAACTTTATGGCTAATGAAATAAATTGCCATCGGAAATAACTTGTCTTCTTTAATTAATTCAATTGATTGATTAATTCTAATCTTCCGAAATGAGGAATCGTCATGGACTCCTCACGTATACATCAAAGAAGAGATGACAAGCTGTCAATCCAGCACTCGTTAGGGAGGCGACATGAAGACCATAACGGGCAAACCGTACAGCCCTGCAATTACAAAATAAAAGTAACTATTCAGTACTATATTATTATTAGACATATATAAGACCCGACGTTTGTACACTTACCAAATAAGACGGCAAATATAAAACTAAGATAGACTCCTAGTCAAGACAAAAATAAACAAATAAAAGTAATGGTCACCTACCTAGATTAAACTTGTGAAGGCCTTGTACCAAGTGATAGATCAAAACTAATTATAGTTATATATCCGTAAGCAAAAATATGATCAAAAATCAAATATAGTTTTTTTGAATCGCATACCCCTGTGAGTGTGATAAAGTGAGATAAATTTCCTCTCACAAACTTCAAAAGACAGTCAATTTCTGTTGCTTGGTGGCATGTTATATCGGTGGGAAGTACTTTGTTGAGTTCGGCGTCACTCACAACTAAACTCCCTATAAGAGGATCAGCCGTCATTGTATTTCGCCATCCTAGAAGGGATGGTGTACTGAGGCAACGGCTAAACATAGTAGGCACATTTTCTACAAGGCCACCTAATTGATTGATCAATCCAAGTCTCTGAAACTTGGTCAACAAAAATGTGGACCGAAAACATTTTTTAACACTCCTAAACAATTGAAATGAAATTATATATTCCCTCCAATTCACTATAATCACTACAAATATTCATGGCACGATACTTAAGAAAAACGATTATTAAACAATAAATGACAAATGTGGGGTTTGTTTGTAGGAGAGAGGAATGAATTATTAGGAGTTAAATAATGAATTGTGGGACCAAAACATTAAAGAAAGTAATAAAATAGGAGTAAAAGAGTTGTGTGGGGTTTGGTGATAGGAGAAAGGGGTGAATAAAATAAGAGTAAAAGTTACCAAAAAAGGAAGTGTAGTGATTACTTGAATAATCCGTTTTGGGAATGTGTAGTGATTATAGTGAATTGGAGGGAGTATATTAGAACATGATTTAGTTATATACCACAACTTATAACTTAAAAAAGATACTGTATTAGAAAAGAGGTTTTAATTTTGAATTACCCTTGGATTTCGCCTGTTCTAGCCAATGCAGCCAAGAAAGCATCGAATTCGACATCATTAATTTGAACATAGAAATTGGGTGCACTGGAGGGTGCACGGATGGGTGTACAGAAGGCTTCAAGAGTAGCTGTAGGTCTCGTAAGTGTCAAAGGTTCATTCAATGTAGATTTGATCCTTTCAATGGCACCTAGAAGAGTTTTATGCCAATTTAAATCTTCAACACCTATAAAAACAAACAAACAAACAAACAAAATCTTAGGTTGAATAAAAAAATGAAATTCAAACTACAATTACACTTGCAATCAACCATAAACAAATTCATTTTCCTCTTTATATATATATATATATATATATATATATAGAGTCAGGATCATATAAGTCCCTCATTTTAGATGAGTCCCTAAGTCCTATTCTCAGCCACACAATTTTTGAGTGTAACTCTAGTGTTATAAGAGTGTAACTTTTGTCATTTAATGACTTATAAGTGTGATTTTTACTTTTCAAGACCATTTTATATATAAAAAATTGAATTTATAAATTTAAATTTATGT
>JAGPOY010004954.1:9320-20752 GCA_018983105.1 Silene uniflora | reverse complement strand
ATTGCGAGACACCTCAATTGTTAAGTACTGCGGATGTTCCTTCACTGGGGTTACAGTAACAATTTCAGGTCGCCAATATA
The DNA here is from genome assembly GCA_018983105.1 of Silene uniflora. Classification (NCBI taxonomy): domain Eukaryota; kingdom Viridiplantae; phylum Streptophyta; class Magnoliopsida; order Caryophyllales; family Caryophyllaceae; genus Silene; species Silene uniflora. The sequence continues at coordinate 20,672 of JAGPOY010004954.1, read as the reverse complement.
ACCAAATACCGCCGCTAAAGCCAATAGCATTGACACGAGAATGTCCATTGTAGCCTAAAATTTTCTGAATTTTGAGAGCATGATCCCCATCCATGTGAGTCTCAACAAGAGCAACTATAGATGGTTTATAAGTACTAACCACCTCTTTGAGGGCATTGATCTTATTTTTATTCTTAGTCCCTTGAATGTTCCAAATCAAACAGGTAACAGGGGACAAATTTCGAGCTAATGTGGGTATTCTATCCGACATATTAAAAGGTGCGTAATTTAAATTTGTTAGATATGCTCGACTTACTAAAGACAAGACTTGATTAATGCTCCATGGTATCGACATCTCCACTTGGAGCATCGATGGATCTTCCTGGACTGTGGTGAAGTTGATGTCCATTATTGGACTCTCCGGTACCATCACCCCCATATAAGGTGCGAGGGTCTCCTTCCATACCGACTTTAATAGAGTCTGTGTGGGAGGGATCAACTCGAACCTCGGTAGTTGTGGGAGATATTGTGGTTGCGGAAACTTGAGCTCCAAATACGGTATGTGGGGATCCATTAGGCTGGGAATTTCGAGCAAGGGAATTATCAGTTGGTATAGTAATGATGGGAGTATTTGTTTGATTGGTATTGATAGGTAATTTAGGGTTATTCGATATATCTTGGAGTATATTGGGATTATTATAGGGTTTATTAGGAGTAGGATTATTTGTTTGATTAGTTTTATTTTTCAAGGAGGATTTTGTGGGGCGAATCAAGGGACGGGATTGTGATAGGAGTTTGTTAGCCTGTTTATTGAAGGCAGTAACTCTTTGAGATATCTTGGAAATATTTTTTTCGGTATTCTTGGACGCGAATTGGATATTTTCGGTCCCTAAATTAGGAATTTGCGGAATATTTGGAATATTCTCTTGATCATTTAGGATATCGAATCTTGATCCCGAATTATTGTGGATTTTTCGAAATTGAAAATCCCTTGATTGGGACTCTGTTTACTCTGATTTGCTCCGGGTTTCCTTCTTTGGGGTTTGGTAACCAATATCCAGTTACCAAAGTCATCTTTTTCCTCAGGCCGTAACCCTACTCTGACCGGGTTGGTATATTCCGGGTTTTGCACCTCCTGATTCGGCTGTACTGTACCCAGGACTTCATCACCATCTCTATCTACCATCTGTGATTTTGGACATTGCTCTGTATTATGGCCTAACTTACCACATTTAAAACAAATCATCTTTAAACCTTCATACTGAATGCAGTAGATTTTGCCATTTAATCGAAACTTAGAAAGCAATGGCTTAGTAATGTCGACTTCTACACTCATACGTGTAAACTGTCCTCTTTCTGCTGAAGCCGTGTTCTTATCAATGCGAATAACTTCCCCTATTTTCGAACCAATCTTCTTCAGAAATGCTTCGCTGAAGTACTCTATTGGAAGGTTCGGGATACGAACCCAAGCCGTCAAAAAACGTATGTTGTCTTCCGAAAGTACGAAGTTTGGGATCCACTTCCTGATAGTCAAGTAATGGTCATCAATCATCCACGGACCTTGAGTCACCACGAATTCATAATCTTCATGTGACGAAAATCGAGCGATATAATAAGACCCAGTGAGATCGGTAAGGGTTAGCTTCCCCTTAATCGCCCATTTCGCCTGTAATTTTCTCATAAGCGATAGATAGCCAATATTCTTATCAAACATTTTAATGATGAGCGAGCGCCTCCAAGGTCGTCGAAGGCTAGCTTTCTCGTCTCTGGTAAGGGTAATGCGGGGGCAAACCTCCTCATCTTCCTCGAACCCATCCTCATCATCATCCTCAGAGTCAATATCGACTTCATCTAGGGTGCTATTCTCCAGAAAACCGGCGTCTGGGCCGAAACCCTGAACTGTCTCCCTGTACGAGAGAGTCGGCTGCCTTAGGTTTCCCAATGGTGTCAGGTTAACCGTGCTTAAAGGTTCTGCCACCGTCGAGGGTCGTGCGATGAACTCACTGATATGCATAGTTTTTCGCTTTGTGTTTTTTGTGTTTGGGGGATGGAATACTCCATCGCCATGGGTAAGAGGAATAGGATCTGGTGGGATATGAGGGGAGTCGGAGGTCTCCGGTGGGAGACCATTGGTGGCGGTGCTCATAGTTTTTCTCTCTCTAAAAATATTACATCGTAAGTCTCATTGAGAAGTGGGAGATGTACTCAACTATATTAAGATCTAGAATGAGACAAACAAATATTCAAAATGCCGGAAAGTTCTAGTTACGTACTGTGATGTTCTATTTCATATGGACTTGAAAAAGTTGCTTGGTTACATGTGGAAATTGTAGTTCGATAGGAATTGCCACTTATTAAGGGAGCTTGATAAGATATAAAGAGATATAAAACATACGTATTTTATTATTAATAATTGTGTTAATCTGATATGAATACATAAGACCGTATTTATACTACTCATTCAAACTAACCCTAGATCTAGAATACTAACTTATTCTGCAAGACAATAATATAATACTCCGTATAACTTATACGGTAAGATATATAATTATGGTATATTCTAATATACCATATCTCTTATTCCTTCCTAATACCATCACTCAAACTTATGGTAGTAAATTATGAAAACTACCATGAGTTTGAAAATACAACAGTAATTAAAAAATAAGAAAAAAAATGTCGACTCGTCTTTGTCTTCATAATCTTCTTTTCTTCATCGACGCGTAAACGACCCGCCAGCCACGATAGGTGTGTAACTCGCCAGTACTTTTGTCATGCGTAATCGACTCACCAGTCATGATAAGTGCGTAACTCGCCAGTACATACGAGTATACGAGGGGTAACAACCTACCCACTCATATAAATATTCTTGTCTTATGACAAATAAATCAGATAAATAATACGCCTCGTCTCACGACACTAGGAGAGCCGAAAACAATGGAGTGGATCAAAATCCTCCACTGCTTTGTACTATTACCGCAGGTTAACTGTAATACCCCGTAATTTCATAAGTATATATAAGAATAATTTACGTAATTCGAATTATTAAATAATTAATTAATGACATTTTGTAATAGTAATTGCAAATAAGATGGTGATAAGAAAATAATAAGCAAGACGTTATTGTGTTGGGCCGAGCATAGTTAATAATTAATAATAATAATAATAATAATAATAATAATAAGGGTTAATAATAATATAAGTTCAATGGAATATAATATGGTTTCCTAATACCTTCCTATATGACCTACCTTACTATTATAAATAGATGGAGTAGCCCTACAATAAACCCTATTGCAAAATAGAGGAAGAGGAGATCAAGAAGGAAAGAGAAGGGAGAGCTAGCTTTATTATCGTCTCAAGGTAATTTCTAAACCGTCTCATAACTACTCGACTTAAGACAATTATAACTTGTAAATTAGACCACCATAGGACATGCTAGGACCGTGACCTTGACAGTGGGATACCATAGTATGACCGGACCTACGTCGGACCACCAGGTACCGCCGGGAAGGGGGTGTTTGAAGGGGTTGTTTTGGGGTGGTTGTGATGAGTTAAACCCGGATTTTGACACCCTTCTTGACTCGTTTTGACCTTAGCTTGGGTTGGATTGGTTCCGTGGTGTTAGTTCGACCACCATGGGTGGTTGTGGGTGGCTATTAGCGGTATTTCGTGCGGTGGTGGCCGGAATAACGCAAAACAGGGAGTTATGATTGTGTTGTGTGAGACCGTCTTAAGACGAGCGCCATGACTTCGTTATTGACTCGTCGGGGGAAAAGGGACCACCTTTGGAATCACCGTGGGACATTGGTGTCAACGGTGGTGGACATGGGTGGTATGGGTTGTTGTGGTGGCCGTGGTAACCTACTTTATACACGGTGTCTGTGTATAGTTGTCACGTGTTGCTCTGTTTTGAATGTCAGGTTGTCGGAGGCGGGTGGTGGTAGGTCAGTGGTGACCACGGTGGTGGCTAGACGTAGGTGGCGGCTATCATCATGTTGTATTATTGGGTGTCGGGTTTCGGTTGTTGTATGTTTAGCGTAGGTGTTGTTGTCGTGGGTTGTGGTTGAGCCATGTTGTATTGCCACTGATGGTTGGTGCGTGACTGGGTGGTTGTTGTTGGTGTCTCACGGTGAGACTTAGGGTGGTAGTAGTTGCGTGCTAGTGGCGGGTTTTTGTGGGTTGTTAGTCTAGTGTTGTCGCGGGTGGTACATGGACATTAGTTATTTTATTCAAACAATATTTGTGTGTCTTTGTGGGGTTATACGAGAATTTTTGGGTGACTTTGTTTGGGTTTTTAAGACGGGTTTGTGTGGTTAGTTGGTAATTGGGTAAGTTGAGACGGGACTTAAATATAGCAAGTCACATATCTATCTATCTATACTAGTCTTATACCCGTCCAAATTGTACGAGTTTGTTATTTTAATTAGATTCTTTAAGAAGGTATATATAAGATAAGTTTTATAATAATTAATGAATTAATTATCTTCTTTCAAAGTTATTTATTTTTAAAATAAAGTTCTAAAATAAAGCGATAAAATATCTCTATATTTTAATCAATTTTAAATTTCCAATCTAAAAATTGACTTATAAAGTCGTATTTAAATTTTTAGAGTTAAATTATAAATTTTATTTGCAATTAACGTAAATAATGCATCAAGGTCAATTGACCAGCTGGTAGTTATTGTAGTGTGATACTATGATATATCCTTTTGTTAGCTAAATTTGAGTTACTAATTTGTCTTAAGATTCAAGCGATTTCAGGAAAATTCGACTTACATATCAAAAAAAATTATTTGGATGAAAATAAAACAAAAGTAATAAAACTGAATCGGCCAGAATAGTTACAAAGGGCAAAATATTAAACTTGTTTTTCATTTAGTCAAACTTGTGCAAGCTTAAAATAAAAATTTTGATCTGTGCACGTTTTAAATGAAAATTTTGACCTCGTTTTTCATGTAGTACCAATTGTTAATTAGTGAAACTGAATTAAGTGAAGATTACGACCCTTGCATTTTTAAAACGAAAATTTAGTCTCATGCACTTTTGAAATGAAATTTTGACCCGTGCATTTTTAAAACGAAAATTTAGACTCATGTACTTTTGAAATGAAATTTTGACCCGTGCATTTTTAAAACGAAAATTTAGACTCATGTACTTTTGAAATGAAATTTTGACCCGTACATTTTAAAACCAAAATTTAGACCCATGTAATTTTGAAATGAAATTTTGTCCCGTGCATTTTTAAAACAAAAATTTAGAGCCATGCACTTTTGAAATGAAAATTTGCCCTCTGCATTTTTAAAACGAAAATTTAGACCCATGTACTTTTGCATTTTAAGTTTTGTTCTATGGTAGGATTTCTATCACATTTTAAGATGTATAAAAAGTGATATATAAATATTTCAAATTTCAGTATGGTAATATTAACGATACTTTTATATAGTTGCAGTGATAAGTAAGATAGTACTACAACCTCTCAATTTTTCTTTATACATTACATTAAATGTTAAAAATTGACCCGTCTCTTAAAAGGACGTCGCTAAATGTCACATGTAAATACGTTGAAAATTGACCGCTACGTCCCAAAATTTCTTTATATATACACTACATTACATGTTAGAAATTGACCCGTTCGTTCAATGAACAGTGTCTTAAAAGGACTTCGCTAAATTTCGCATGTAAATAAGTTGGAAATTGACCGCTAAATGACACGCGTCAATTAGTCACATATTTAAATTTGAGATAATTCAAATTCAAATTTCAGATCACTGTATTATTCAAATTTCAAATCTAATGTAGGAAATGACTTGTATCGCGATATTATTCAAATTATTAAATAACTCGTATTATTCAAATTTCAAATTTCAGAATTCAAATTTCAGATCACCGTATTATTCAATTGACCTAATCCGAGTCCGAGTCCGACTCACGATAGAGCGGGTAAGTTTGACCTGGTCCGAGTCCGAAAAAACCCGACACGATAGAACCTGAAATTTTTTGATCCGAAACCGATCCGATGTCGACTCATAACCCGACATGACCCGATAATAAGTGTCCTGAACCAGACCCGGCCCGTTTTTTTACCCGATTAAATTGATGAGTCGACAATTATTAAGCTTAATATTGATCAAAATGAATGTGATTTAGTGTTTAGATTGATACGTTTGACACAATAATGAAGTAACTAAATCAAATAATGGTTAAAAAAACTAAATTTAATGGCAAAAAACAGAAATATTGCCATAAAATAATCGGACACGATAGTAACACGACCCAAACCCGACTTGATCTGATATATCATTTGCTCGAAATGACCAGACCAGATATTGACCCCGGCCCAAACCCGTCTCGACATAAAAGGGGTAGGTTGATCCGATCTAACCTGAACCCGATATGACCCAACTCGACACGACCTAGGCCCGTCCCGATTATCACTTCTACTATATCCATCTTTCCTCATAAGAACTTATTGCCAATATAAAAATTACGTGGGCAAATATGTCCAGCCCAACTTATTACGGAGTAATCAATATAAAATCCCATTGCATTCCTTTCTTTAACCCTACAAACTATTTACATTTTACACATTCTCACACATTTGTTGGCTTTGTTGCGCCAAAATCCAAACTATCATTATCTACTCCGCCGTTCCAAAGCTCTATTTGCATTACATCTAGTTTCAATCTCCTCCTTAAAAAACACTTGAAAATATTTATTTAAAAATTCTTTATTGTATTCATTTTTCAATCAATGTTTGTGGCTAAGTTCTCTATTGTATTCATTTTTTTCATGATTTTTCTTTATTGATTGATTCGGGTATTCTTTATTCAAATTGTTTTTGGATTTTTGTTAGCTTATAATATCCAAATTTGCTACATGCATCTTATAAAAAATATTTATTTAAAATTTTTAAGTTCCATTACGGAGTATTTATTTTTGTGCGGAAATTCTTTTTTTTCCTTTTTTTTTTTTTGTGAATCTGGTGATAATAATTCTAATAATTTTTTTTATGCTTGATTATAATATTTTGAATATAAATTATTTATTTCATCTTAGTAGCAAAATTTTATCTGCCCATATTTATGATATACGATCTATTAATTTTGTAATTTGAAATTATCTATGCCATTATTGAATTTTTATAAAGTAATTTTAGTGTTTAGGAACAATTATATGTTTTATTTTATTTTTGTGAATATAAAATCCGTACAATAAGATGATAAGCAATTTCAACTGGATTGTTTATATACTCCGTAGCATGAAGTACACTATTGATTCTCTATATTAAAGTATAAAAAAAAGATGGTAGAGAACGTGGGGCAGTGTGGTGGGGATTTAAATAAAAAAGAAAAAAATTATGAACTTTCAACCACAGAGCGACACATAAGCTTTATGGTTGTTTGTTTTACAAAGAAGATACTTAAAAGAGGAAGTTTTGGAACGATTTCATTGGCTATTGTTTTAGAACGATTTTATTGGCTATTGTTTTTGTTGAATAAATTATGTGTATTTATGTGTGTAAATAAAAAGATAATTAAAATAGTAAACTATCATCAAAATTATACTATTTAAAATTATAAATTATTCTAAAATAGGTTAATTAATTAATTAAGTTATTGAAATTCTATCATTGAAAATCTATTAATTATTTAGTATAATCTTAGTTATCTTATATGAGAATATTCCTGATTATAAATTGGCTATGAACCTTAATCATAAAGCATGACTTCCCCGTGCGTTTTCTCCCCCTCTTAATTACTTCATTCTGCTTCTTTTCTCCCACTTAATTACTTCCTTTGGCTTATTTTCTCCCTTTTTATTAAAAAATTTAACCTACCCTTGTGAATTTTATCATGTTGATCCATTTTCGCATTATAATCTTATGTGAAACATACTTTTTTAGATAGATATTTTTTTTGGGTTATAATTTGTCATCGTTATGAATTGTAATTTTAATTACTTTTACTTATGAGGTTCACTTTTGCTTTGGTAGGAAGCAAAAACGCATCCAACCAATTCAACAACGGACAAGTGGTCGAGATTTGATAAGTACCTATATAAGCTAATCATTGTCAATTATTGTAATGAAATTATCGAAATTATTGTAGATATCATAATTGTTAACCGTGGGACGTGAATAGAACGGTATAAGATTTTAGTAATATGTTGTATTACATGTAGCTCTCATGTTTTAATGCATGTAATATATGTCTTCTATTTGTGTAGCCCAGGTTGTATTATGCATTTAAAGATGGACTGATAAATTATGTACTGAGTATTTAGTATTTTGATTCATTCATCAAAACTTGGAGTTGCTCTTTCTGTTACCGCTCGGCATAAACTCTATTAAGGTAGTACATACCTTTGTTGACGGATTATGGAGTGTATATAAAAATAGCACAATAAAATCACTGTCATCAACAAATGACTTCATATATGTAATTATTAACCTTTTCTAATGATAAAGCCATATAACTACTACCTAAAGCCAAAGTTGTAAGACGGTAATAATACGCATGGTGAACACCTTAAATGGTCTTTATATTTAAGGCCTTATAACCTTATTATGGTTGTGATGTAGTCCTAAGATTATGGGTGTAATATCATTACAATTTTGATCTGAATGATATATGTAAGAAAAATGTACCGATCACAATTTTAGGTGTTCGATGTCAAACATTTTGTAAAATGGTCTACCTAAAAGAGCAATGAACACCATGGATAGGTAGATATTGCTTCCAAAGCAATAATCTCAGGATAAATGTCAGTAAATAATATTTTTGGATATTACCGGCCAGCGGCCAGGCGTGAAATCTAGTTTTTATAATTAGTTAATCAATATATTATAATTAATTTAATTATTAGTTAGTGATTATAATTTATTATAATTGCAAGGTGATGATTTTGTAAGATATACTATTAGCGGACTGGCTTGGATTGCTTTTAATGGAATTGCTTATCAGGTAGGAATATCCTACTCAACCGTGTTTTATATTCTTGTATGTTTGAGTTATATTTCAGTTGCAGTGTTGAGATGGAATAGCACAAATTGAGTTGTTTGTATTATTGTCCGTAAGCGTATTTTATTGAATGAGGTTGATTATTATTGATAAGTCATAAGTATTGTGATGAGTTGTGCATGGCATGAGAAATGCTACTGCCAGTTGTGCATAGCAAGAGTTGCTACTGCCAGTTGTGCATAGTATGGAGCAATGTTGTTAGGATCGGGATCCTACTTTGGATCGGCGAGCTCCCTAGGATCGAATCGGTAGGATCGGATCGTAGAATCGTAAGATCCTACAAATTAACTAAAATATATAATTGTGTTATCAAAATATGTTAAAATGTCGTGATTAAATCTCAAAACACTATTATCTTAGCTTGTACCTACTAATTATTCTCGTTTATAATAGATTTCTATCTTAAAAGTCGTATATAAAATTTTAGTAAATGAAAAAATTGAAACGCTAGTAATGTAGGATCGGGTCGTATAAAATTTTAGTAAATGAAAAAATTGAAATGCTATTGCCAGGTGAGCATAGTACGAAAGTACTACTGCCAGTTATAAAGTTGAGCATAGCACGGTGTTAAGGGGGTTGTGCTACTGCCAGTGAAATCGTGACTTGTTTGATTGGAGGAGTTGCTAAAGATTGGATGATGCATGGTTGTATGAGTTACTGCAGTCGTTTATTTACATTGAGTATTATTGTTGTTTGGTTTATTCCTACTCAACCGCGAGGTTGACTGTGTATTCGTGAACACCTGTGATGAATCATAAATGGGGAGCAGACTTGCAGGTACTTGAGTTAGCTGGACTTAGGAGCTTATGGGATGTGAGAGGGTTTGGCCAAGTGTAACACCCCGATTTATTAAGGAGTCTTTAGCAAGGCATTCCCTAATAAACCGGACTTTTACCATCTCGGTTTCCCGAGGTAGTGAATAACAAATTAAACTCCAAGGCAATTTATATAATTATTTAACTCAATTATTACAGAACTTCCTTTACATTAAAATACAAAAGAATTAAACAGCGGAAAAGACATAATTAAAAGTGAAGGTCTTCTAAGTAATCATCTACTACTAAGTCTTCTGATCCAGTGCCTCACGCCCATCAAGCTCCCATCCTATCTCATAAACCTGTCAAGTCTACTCACCAATATTTGGATCATCACAGGTGTTCACGAATACACAGGGTCAACCACGAGGTTGAGTAGGGTAATACTGAACAATAAACAACAAACATGAATGATATGCATGCTCCACCGTCATCTCCACCGTCATCTCCATCTCAATCACATCTCATAACCCGGACAACCCAGCCATACCGATCCCCGGTAGACTATCAATCGACCGTCGTCGATATATCGACCGTAGTCGATCTGCCAGCTCGCAGCTGAGTACACCAGGGAAAGTCCTGCAGAACCCGCCTGGGCCTTATCAAAACACCATCACCACTACACCTCATCACCACACCATCCTCCAACTCCAATGCATATGAAATGCTCAACAGTAAACAATGCAACGTAATATGTATAACAATGAACTGATCAATTATAAAATCATGCCAGCTAGTAAATGTGGTGATAATATATTCGATACAATCAATCCAGTCAATCACATTCTAGCATATGAATTATAACATAAATCAACAACCACGTACCAAGTCAACATTTACAGCTTAGTCATATGAAACATTCACAAGTCAACACAATTCAACAATAGCGATATTAAGTCAAGTGTATTTCCCCTACCTCAAAGTGCCAGCAAATCCAATTAAGCAGCTCAAACAGTCCAAACAATAAAGCAACATATCTGACTGTCAATGCTTCACAACTCCGTCACCTAATTAAAATATAATAACCACATATATAATTACTAATTGTCCGTCTCATAAATTAATTATTTATAACTTATATATAAATTATTCTTTATAGATTACATAAATAAAATGATTATTTACGATGTTTATTTATATTATTTAATAATATATAACCGTCTCAATAACTAAAAGTCGTTTCAAAAATAATTAATACAATGTCCTCGACAAGGCTCTTTAACCCGTGTTTTACTATGCCCTCGTAAGGTCCTACCGCCACGTCGCCACCATGGTTAGCTACCCTGGTCCACGGTGGTCCCAGGTGGTCAAACCACCGGCCCCATAGGTCAACCACTAGCCCAACCACGCGTCCCCAAAACAGGTCCTCGTAAACAATTCCACACTTAGTTTTTAAAACATATGTTGACATTTCATCGAACACTTACGCGACCGTCTTAAACCACACATTTCTGCCACCACCAGTCACCACCGTCATCACCACTGACCCACGGTGGGACCACTGATGATGGGTCATCAACTTCCACCCATCAGAA
>JAGPOY010004953.1:0-11432 GCA_018983105.1 Silene uniflora | reverse complement strand
TACTTTGAATATTTTTTTTCTAAGAGTTAAAGAGAATCGTGCTGATAACGTGTTATAAGATATAGAGTTAGAGAAAGAGATTGAGAGTAAAGAGTAGAGAAGAGAAGTGTATCATTCCATTAGCACAAAAGAGTATATATATACATTATTACAAATAGGAGTTATGCCATGGGGAAGTGAAGGGACTATTCTAGAATCATCCTACATTATGGACATCCACAATACATTTATTTCATAACACAACATTCATTCGTTTTTTTTTTTCATACTCAATCTCTCATGGGTCTCAACAATCACCACCTAGCATTATAGAATATCATTTACATATCACTCAATTTAATTTAATTTTTATTTTGATGCTTATTATCGTTCTTATTATTGTATATGATTAATTTTCTTAGTTTGTTGTTAATGTTGTTATTATTGTTATTTTCTTAATAGGTTTACAATTATAGGAATGCAAAGGCGAATGGAAATCAAGCAAGTGATTTGTTGATAAAGGCCACATTGTTCGATAGCACGAGTACCATTTTATCCTTTTTTTGTTAGGGAAAGTACCATTTTATTTTTCAATTTTCCTTTTCGCGGTCTTTCAGTGATTTTTGGGTACAAATATTAGACTTTTAGTGATTGTATTTTCTTATTCTTTTCACAAATTATAGAATAAGGTCGTATCACACGTGAGTCAGTCCATTTTGTAAATAATGTTATTCAAATTTGTTACTAAAAAACGAGTTATATGTTTACACAATAACAACGTCTCATACAATAATTATTGTATTCTTTTTTACTGAAAAACATGTAAGCGATGCATATATATTTATGACTGATCCGTCACACTTAGCTTGCTGAGTCGGGATACAAGTTTAGTTCTTTTATTCAATATTGAATATTAGCTATGAATATCACGTCTTTCCGTGCAATAATGAAAAAAATTATGTTTTTACAATATAATTGCTTTTGGTAACTATAGATTGGTCTTCTTAGTGAGACATGGATTCTATTGCAATAATGGCGAAGTTCAATCGATAAAGCAAACTAAAGAGTGTTTGAGTCCAAGGGAAAAATGTCGACTTTTCTTATTTCAACTTAGATGACTTTTTATTTTATTGGAACAATATTAGTTGGTCTTCGTCCGCTAAAAGCCAAATAAAGTAGATGAAAATGCCAACAATAATAATATTTCACGTACATATGTATCGAAAATAAATATGTAGAGGAAATAGATCATATTCCTTTGAAGAATTGCTTACACGGTATACAAAAAATACACTAAAACAAGACCTCAATTGAAGCAAAATAGCAAAGTGAATTTTAACGTGATTTTTACTTTGTAGATTGGGAAGCCATTGCTCATTTTTACTTGATTTAAACTTTTTGTTATATTATAAGTTGGAAATTTGAATTTGATTTTTATTTTAACAATAATGAGATGAGATATTGATCAAGGTGAATTTGATCGCGTTATCAAAGGAAATATCTACATTATAGTTTGATATTAAGACCAGCAACGAAGTCAAGTTGAGCAGATATGGTTAGATACGGTCGAATGCCCACAAAAAAACTGAAAAAAAAAATAATCATTTTTTTTCGTATACAATAAGGGGCAAGTTCGATAATAATTAATTAGAAATAATAAACAGAGTATCTACTCCAAACAATAAAATTTATGAGTTTTGTTGTAAATATTACAAGGTTTAATGTAGCTCAAAATATTAAGTTTTTGTAATATTATTCCATCCGTCAAATTCATTTGTTTACCCTTTTCTCTTTTTTCGTGCGCGATTTTAAATTAGAGTTGAACAAATAATCGAGATTCGAGATGAAGGGAGTACTCCATATATGCTATGCACACATTAAACACCTAAACAATAAATTATTAACGATCCCGTGATTTTTACGGGCTCCAAAACTAGTTAAACATCTTTATAACCAAATGATTAATATCATCATTTCTAAATATGTGAACCTCTACTTGATGTATTTCATATTGAAAACAAACCGCTGAACTTCAGGTTCAATTGGGGATAACATACTTGTTTGTTTTTACCAGCTTTTCCTTACCATTCTCCCCCTAAGATGGTAAGAACTTTTACCAATATATAGTCCAAGATTTATCATAACCACCCTAGACCTCAATTTCACATATGATTTTATATGGACATTTTTGTACAATAACAAAATATTTTGGGGAATAACATATAATGCAATTGGGTTTTATATGTGCTGATTCACAATGCCCAAGTTAAGAGATCAACGATTGTATTTAATAATCAAAATGTGATTTTTAATCACAGAACTACTCAGAAAATTCAATATGTAGCTAATAAGCCACTAAATATAGCGTTAATCCATACATGAACATTCTATTTCTTTATTCAACTCCGAGTAGTAATTAGATCTCAAAACATCACATATACTCAATCTCAGTGTTGTCTTGCCTTTAATAAAATTCCTACACGAGAGAATTTCAGCACTTATGTTTTCGATACAATAAACTTCGGGTTTATCAAAACGGGTATAATATGAACCCGGATGACCTCAATTATCACATCTAACCTTTTCATGTCATCTTTCTTAATTAGTTTGCTTACAGTCCATGACGATCTTTCATAAGCATTGGCCGTGTTTTAAAAAATTCACTTATTACACGCCACATTTTTAGTCGACTATATTTCTTACGCTAATCATCAAGTTAGCGATATTCGTATCATTTAAAAACAAATTAAAAACTTCTCTCTGACCAGATAAATGATGTGATATAGGACACGACAGGTGTCTCATATATGTTGGCAAGACTCCTCAAGATTCCTTCGGGGAACACAACTATATTAGCCTTTAAGTATTTTTGATATATAATTCTATCATACTATCAACCATTATAATCATCAACATATAAAACATGACAAACACGTTCGTATCATATCGTTTCAATATGTTGTATAACATGCATGATAATACATATTAATTGATGATAATTCAACTTAGGAATCAATTATTCCTTTTAGGGTGAGAAAATATTCAACATTACAACTTTCAAATCACTTGTACTTTCCGACAAAATATTTTATAATATATCATAAGTTGACCACATTATCACTTTTATTTCAAGAGTGAAGTAAATGTCCACTTGTGGTGGGAATATCACTGCTTTAAAATACACACATAACTCATAAAAATATCCAGATCATCATACTTAACCACTGCTGGTGGTATAATTTTCAAATCTATTATTCACTACAAGGAATGGTTTTTTGAATTGATTTGATATGATTCTCAATTTGTAAGATTTTCTCATATTTTGCAAATAATGTGTAATCCCGAGTTCGTTTTTAATATTGATGTTCAAAATAGTATTCACTATACGAAAAGCGAAAATATATAGACTGTGAACTACTGACCACAGTTTCATTGTCATAATTTTTATTGATACTTACACTTTGAACTTCGGGTCATAGTTTCATAATTTCTGAACTCTATGTACTTCATAAATACTGGGAGCGCTAGGCCATAGTATGAATATCTCAATCAACTCGTATATCATTTTTCTTACTCAAATCAAATTTTTAGCATATATTTGTCTCACATGTCTTTTTATGAGATATTTACTTACACGAGATATTTTCTTTGAAAAATTAATTTGGCTCAAGTAAGATCACATTATACACTGGGCTCAAATAAGATCTCTTTGTTTGGCTCACCAAAGACCACATTCTGGGCTTAACATTTCGCCATATTCTCGATCTCTACTACAAGCATATTATTCTTTATGCAATGTCACAATCGCTCCAAAGAACTGATTGAATTTCAGATTTTATTATATTGTTCAATTTCAGGTGAACAAGAATCAACCCACAAATAAATTTGCCTAAATAAAGACTTCTTTATCCGTTTGAAACTCAAATATGGTTCATAAATCGTAGCTTCGAAATTTTGACCACTAACATTTAGATGTGGACTTCTGACCACTTACACTGAAACAATATGATTATATTGTATGTATAAGACGGTATTAAATTATTATACACGGTTAAAACTTTGAACTTCAGGTCATAGTCATAATGTGGATATATCTGTTTATCTTTATAAAATAAATCTTTTGGAACTTCAGGCCCAACATTTTATGATATGTCATTTTCAAAACTTGTTGACCACAATAATAGTATTGAGGTCCAATAATAATAAAATACCACTTTGGTAATACTGTTGCGACATGAACGATTTTGCCTATAAATAATTTTGTGTGTAATAATATATAAAACTACAGATCCAAAGTTCACTTAACTGTTAAAGCATAAAATTAAGCTTAACCTTTGATACATCAAATTAACGGTTAATCAATAATATTCAATGCACAATGAAAACATTAAATTAATAATTAAGCAATTAGAGTTGTGAGACCAAGAGTCCAAAAACTGATATATTAATATACGTCAATTAATACTAACTCAATACATTAGATACATAGTCTTTCATGTAGTAAAACGTAGTACTAGAGTCAATTATGAACATACCAAACGTGTTAATACCTAACTCAAAAAATTATTAAAACACTAAAATTTATAGTGACACAACATTAATAAAAAAAAAAACAATTGTGATTAACTACTATGCACATCAAACTGAAGAAAGAGTAGTTGGGGTATTGGCCTCTTGGGACTTAATCCATAGTATTAAATATTTATATGCTGATGAATGAATTTAATCTTTCAGATTCTCGGTATTTAATAGATCGAAGTATAATAGTCAAACTCCTATACTACGTTGCTTGGTGAATACAATATGCGAAAACGTACCTTTAACTACGATCATCATCATCAAGTCGTATACAAATACAAAATACCGTATAGTAAGATATATGAAGAAGACAATAAGCAATTAAAACTACTCTAATAGACTTTATTTATACTTATGCATTCATCTTTCAAAAAAAGTACATGCTGACATAGCTTCCTATAACTCTTACCACTTACCAAATAGAAGTATAAAGTTCATTGGCACCTCATCTTATGTGGTGATCATACAAGATAATTAGTGAATAAAAAAAGCAACCTATTGAATATACATAAACATAACACACATGTTTGACAATTATCCAGAACGAACTAATATTATCAACAAATTTTTCTTTTCATCATTAACACCGACTCATATAAAGATGTCAACTAACATTATTAATCAAAATTTTTTCTTAAAAACCGCAATCTTTAGATCACGAAAACGTGAAAACATACCTTGATTATCGGCATAAAATAATTACGGAGTATTGTGGAAACATACCTTCATTAGCGGCATAAAATAATAAGATCTGATATAAACCTCCTGATTATCAGACTGAGTTAGCTAAATAATAAAATAAAACTGAATATAAATCTCCTCGTATGATATCAAATAAACAAACGTTTTGATATGCGATCAATGGACCGATCATTATAATCAAACACACCACACATGAAACACAAAGAGTTTGGCACCCTTTGTAATCCCTATTCTACGTGTTATGTTCTATCAATTGTGAACATTCAAATATGACTTTTCTTTCATGGCATACATCCATACGTGATTTCAATATATTGTAAAAGTGAGTGAGATAGACGATTGTGCTGATAACGTAATATAAAAGGTAGAGATTAGAGAAGAAGAGTAAGAGATTGTAGAGAGTTGTTGTATTTCTTATTATCACAATGAGGTATGTATACATGTATACAATGAGAGTTACGTCATAGAAAGGCAAAGAGACGCTTACTTAAATTTATATTTATGAACATCCATAATGTATATTAATGTTTCATAACACAACTAACGTTTTATATATGTTTTCTAAATGGAAACATGTAACTACTACACCATAATACTCTTTTACGCAACTCTTGGTAATTTATCGCAGTTTTCTAATGGTGACGCTCTTGTTTATGGTCTTCTTGTTAATAATATAAATTGTAAAGTCAAAGCACTCCGTAATTCGAAGTCAGCTACGCAACAACCCAGTCAATTAGCACATGTTAATTAATTAGTTATTTGATGTATCTTACTTTAGTCAAATGTATTGTTGTAACCACCCCTTGTTAATAGCTTCTGTTAGCTTATCTTTAGGAGATAGTTACTCATAATAGTTGTATATATATCTCTTCTGTAAACATGTTAATTATCAATACAAATCATCATTAAAACCTATTCTTTATATGGTATCAATCCCACTTACGATCCTAACCATTCTTCTTTTTATCACTGTTGTACTTGACAAACAATCACCCATATCAACCTCCAACAACCTCGTTCCAAACAACGACGAACCCAACAAACCCCTAATCTCGATTTCGTTTCCAACCTGCACTAAATTAACCCCGACGACCTATCGCTCATGGCGTTTCCAAATCACCCGACTCCTTCAAGGCTTTGGCCTATTTAGTTTTCTTGATGGATCCACCCAACCACCACCCAAAACTACCACACTTGTTACCACAACAGAACAACCCACGCCTGAACCCGTGCCAAACCCAGCCTACAACACGTGGTTCAAACAAGATCAACTTATCCTCGGTGCAATCGCGGGTACCCTTCACGACACTGTCGCCCCAACAATTCCCGATTGCACCACTTCCCATGACGCTTGGACTCTCCTTGCCTCAACCTACGCCGACCCTTCTCGTGGCCATATTCTCCAATTAAAAGACATACTTCCATAGGAGTATTTCTCTACACACTTATGGGCTAATATTTGTGTTTTATAAGTGTTGGAGAAATTATCGAGTTGATGAGCATTTTGCTTATAGGTTTGATAAGCACATACTTCCATAGGAGTTGCTCTACACACTCCCGCTCCATGATCCGCTCCTCCGCAAGCATCACAAACCATGACTTGGCTAGTGGTGGACACGGTATCTCTTGCCTGCAATTGTTGCTTAAGCATAGCAACTCTAGCCATTAAAGAGTCATTGGAAGGATTTTGACTACCTTGGGTGGGAATACTCCTAGAATTGACATATTGAGCATCGTGGATCGCCATGGACTCAATAGTAGGATGAGCAAGATCGGTGTCAATTTGATCAAGTCGCCCATTGTTGGCGGAATCAAGAATTCGGCGAGTTTCGGCGGTACGCCCATTGTAGAAGGTGATAGCCAAAAATCAAGCATCCAACCCATGATGTGGGCATTGCCTTTGCAATTCCTTGTACCTTTCCCAAGCTTCAAAGAGGCTTTCCTCCCCCTTTTAACGGAAGCTTGTGATTTGGCTCCTTAATGTTTGAGTCCTCTCCGGTGGAAAGTACTTCTTGTAGAAAGCTAGAGCCAATGTTGACCAATCGGTGATTCCCAACGCGGTACGGTTAAGGCTATTGATCCAAAGCTTTGCCTTATCCTTTAATGAGAAAGGGAAATGTATTTCCCTTATTTGATCTTGTGTGACACCGGGTTGCCTAATTAGAGAGCAATAGTCACAAAAATTTTGCACATGCAAATCGGGATCCTCCAAAGCACTTCTCCGAATTGCCCCCTCTCCATGATGTTCAAGAACTCCGGTTTTATCTCGAAATTGGCGGCGGTTATGTGGGTAGTGTTTATACCGGTTGGTAGCATGTCCGTGGTAGGCTCGGAATGATCGGATAATTTCATCATTTTTGTGATCGGTGGGGGTGGTAGTGAAATGGGTGAATTTGGTGGTGATTTATGTGGTGATGAATTTTGTGGGGTAGTAGAAATAGAAGCTTCTTCCTCTCCTAAAATTTGAAGATCGTCAAGATAAGACTTTCTTACTAATTCTAGTTGAGCAAGTGTGGTAGCTTCCGAAACCTCTCTCGCGTAGCGTAGTCTTCTCCACAAAGTTCTCTCGAGCTCGGGATCAAGTGGAAACAATTCTCCGGTTCGAGCGGACCTGGGCATAAGACAACACTAGAGGAAATTTAAGTAACGGTCTCAAGGAACAAGAGTTCCCCAAGACAAAAGATAGAAAAACAACAAAACAATAGAACAAAAACCGTGCTTCCCCGGCAACGGCGCCAAAATTTGATAGGCTATCGCACACCTAACAAAAATACCCTTCGGTACAACAAATTAATGTAGTATTTTTAGGGGTCGAATCCACAAGGAAGCTAGGTAGTTCTATTAAAATGCTATGGGTAGTCTTTCTATCTAAGTCGATTTACAAGGTTTGTTTGTTTGGTTGATGATTAAGATAAAAACAATAATAATAATAAAAGCATCTAGGGAAGTCGGTTCAACATGTAAGAATTGTGAATGCATATGACTAAAATGATATAATAAAACATTGTTCATTACTAAGGGTTTAGACACCCGTCTCTCGACATAAAAATAGAATAGTCTAATTGATCTCTCGATATGATTAGGTTACTCTATTAACAACATGCAAATGTTCTACTTCAAATCCCGTGCCTCTCGACATTAGGACGAGCAATTTAACCAATGATTAATTACGCGTTTTAGTCATCGATTAATATAAACATAAATGAGCATGTGCTAGAAACATATGAACAACATTTTATCTTTACCAATTATGTCATATTGCAAACATTTTTCATTACATGTCTCCCCTAGTCCCTAGACTAGAGAATTAGCTACTCATATTAAGATTAAAACTCAAAGACAATAATATAAATGACATAATGAAAATGCAATAAGAGATAAAGAGAGAAATACAATACCAAATAGAAGAAATGAGTCTTGAAATGAAGAACATAAACCAAAAAGAAAGCTTGAATTATAACTTGAATGAAATGGTTAACTATTGAATGATTAACTACTATAAGAATTAAAAGATTATATTAATAGAGTTTTGTGTAAACTAAACTAAGGAATAAGGAAAGATTAAGCTATGATAAGAGTGTAAAAGGATGTATGAAGATGCCCAATGAGTCGTACAACACCTCCTATTTATAGTAGAAGATGCCCAACGAAGATCGAATTGTGCGTAGAAGAGGGTCGTCCCGATCGGGGTCATCAGTCCCGATCGGGACCGTAGCAGTCCACGGATTTTGGCTTAATTACTCGATTAATTGCAATGGCATCCAATGTTTATGTTAAATGCCCTCTTAATTCACCCGGTAAATGACCTTCAATTCATGCATTATCTCCACATATGTAATTCTTTGCTCCTTAACTTCCTTTGACATTTGTAAAATGGATTTGACTTTACTTTTGTAATATGTTGTATTTGTTGGTACATTTCATATTATTAGTGCCAATCTCCATACTTAGTTCATTTTCCCTTGCTCAACTTAGCCTTGATCTTCTAGTGTGACATTTTAGGTCAACTTGTAGTCATTTTAGCTCATTAAGCTAAATTCACCTACAAAACATGTCAAAACACAAAACACACTAGAGAAACTAATATTAGCTCAAAACACTAAGATAAGTGCATAGTACAAAATAAATTGGAGCTAAAATAGGGAGATAAAATATGCAAATTAGGCACTTATCACTCTCACTGCCCATCTATTTATTGTGACAATTTGAGTGCCACGAGTTACTCTACTAATCCGGTGTTTCACTCCAGGATGAAGAATCTAGCCATTGCTTTTCACTTCGTCAAAGAACATGTCTGTCAAGGTACAATTCGGGTACAACACATCAACGGTACGGACCAACTAGCTGACACCTTAACGAAGCCGCTTCATAAGCCTCGATTTCTCGAGTTGTCTTCCGAGATTGGTCTTCGTCTTCGACCGTCCATCTTGAGCGGGAATGTTAATAATATAAATGGTAAAGTCGAAGCACTCCGTAATTCAAAGGCAGCTACGCAACAACCCAGTCAATTAGCACATGTTAATTAATTAGTTATTTGATGTATCTTACTTTAGTCAAACGTATTGTTGTAACCACCCCTTGTTAATAGCCTCTGTTAGCTTATCTTTAGGAGATAGTTGCTCATAATAGTTGTATATATATCTCTTCTGTAAACATGTTAATTATCAATACAAATCATCATTAAAACCTATTCTTTATACTTCTTTCGTTCAAGTTGACGTGTTCTTTGTGCCATATGTATACATATGAGTGTAAAAACCCGAAACTTAAATGGCATTAACTATTAACAAGTCTAGAGAAACCTCTGGATTTAAGTTTACGTGCTTCATCCTTGGGCGACAACTTCACCTCTCAGCCTCTCAGGGTACCCAAATCAGCCATGTTCTGATCCCTTAAGTAACCCTACTAATGATTCTAATTGGGATTCCACTCACCTGACTGATAATACCACCTCTTTTTGCCCTAAACCTGAGTTTGGTTCTAATGACCATCAACCTTCCGTTTTTTCAACTTGTACTAATGATCATCAGTCTTACTTATCTTTGACTTCTCCCGTGGAGTGTAAGTTCTCTTTTTCGGTTGAAGGTTTTCAGTGCAGCCCTAGTACGCCTTTGTTTCGCAGGTACCCTCGGAATCATCAAGTGAAAGAGAGAAAGAAAAGGAGAATTATCAATGTGAAGAAGGATTATAGCAGAGGAGATGAATCTCCAAGGCACAATTTATCTACTTGTTCTTCAAGTAGATCTCTCTCGTAAATGTCTTCGTCCTCATGGTGTAAGTGTGTCTTATTGCAGGTACTCTTCTAAAGCTCGGCTAACAAAGAAAAGGAAAGAAACGTGTGCACATTTGGCCAAGTCCGTTCGTCCCCTAAAGAAGCCTACTTTGGTTATCACCCATATCACTAGTTCATTATTTTCGTTTTCTAATAATGTAATAATAAAACCGGACTCCGAGAGTCGGGGTTATTTAGTGTAGGTTACCTTTCTTTACTGCTGGAAAAAAAAAGTCGAGGGAGAGCTACACCAAGTAACCTAGGTGGATTAGGTGGAGCTTCAAGGTTAGTAATAACTCTTGTAGACAGTCTTGTAGATGCCTTTGAGTAGTGTCAGTATTGTCGGATAGTTTGAGTTGTATCTTTCTTTCTTACCTTGGCTAGTCGTTGTAATCGCTGTAAATCTTAATTATAATTAAATGTATCCTCTATTGTTTTACTTGATGTTCACTACCTCGGGCAACCGAGATGGTAACATCCTTCTCCACTTGGGAATGTCTTACTAAGGCTCGTCGGTGGATGGGGGTGTTACAGCAAAAACCACAAGAAAAATGATAAGTTAGTGGTGACAAAATTACATGACTAGCCTTTCAATATACCTCTGATCCGCATCCCGACAGTGTTTCCTTTCGACGCATCATCAATATTGAGGAGGAACCATCTGTTGGAGGATATGTCCTCGACAATAATGCGTCATAGTAATTTCTAATTACGTACTTTAAATCTCATATTAAGAATACAAATTGGGAAAATTACTCCTAGTCAACTGATCGACATTTATCAGTAATGATTGGCTAACTAGAGTTTGACATTACTGTCATATGATGGTGTTTAGACCGGTTGATCCCTTTAAGGTCATATCTTAAGGGAATTCGATTTCAATTGATTATTTAATTAATCG
>JAGPOY010004951.1:0-11432 GCA_018983105.1 Silene uniflora | reverse complement strand
AAAAAAGGTAAAAACAACTCATTACACCTTCATCTAAACATTGTACTCCAATCGATTGAGAAAGGTAAAACTTATCAACTAATGAAAAGAATTGATCGGAGGTGGGAACTCGAATTCCAAATACTCTTGATGACAACATAACAATTCCTCATATTTGTGAGTCTCTAACGATCACTATGTATATTGTGGTATACTGTTAGTAAAGATGATCCGAATTATTCATATGAGATACTCCGTACAATTTTATTCTTATCAAATTGCTTCGAAAACCAACTTAAATTTATCAAATAGGACATTGTAAGCAACATTGTCTTTCTAAATCCGAGTTAAACTTGTTACGAAAAATAGTGTAATATATTGATTGAAAAGTTGTAGACTTAAAAGTTAGAAATTGGTATAGTACTGAAGTACTCTACTAATGCTACAAGGTTCGAGAGAAATCAATCTGATAGGAATTAAACCGGCCCTCGTTTTAATTGCATATCCCTTATGATAAAATCATATTACAGATAATTTTAGTCTCTTGTAAAACATGTTGGTTGCATAAAAAATGATTTTCTGAGAAGTATTTGAGTAATAAGAATCTCCTATATACTAAAAGAATAAGAAACATGAAAAATTTTTCCTCCAAAGTGCATTAACTAAAAATGGAAACAAATGAGATTTTATTCATTTAGCAATCATTTCATTAAAATAAAATCTTTTCATCAAATTAAAATATCTTCAATAAACTCTAAATTATAAAATTGGTTAAATCTATAAAATAAAAATTATTAAATATTTTATTGATGCTACTATAGTATTATTAGAGAGTGAATTAATATTAATTTCGTATGAAACAAACTATAAACTGTAATTATTAGCTTAATGACAAAAAAATCATTAAAAAAGAATTAAGAAAATTTAAAATTGAATAATTAAATTTGAGTTAAAAAAATTTGCATTAAAATACAAATTTCATAACATTACCTCAATTTTTTTGATTAGTTTGAAAATTGATTAAATCAAAATATAATATGGTGAATATAAAAAATAATGAGGTGTTCATGTGTCAATTTAAAATCTAATACATTTAAAAATAAAAAGTCTATAAATACCGCGCATGCATTGCGAGGGATCTAACCTAGTATTTAATAAGCATATATTATCACAATTTTTTTTTTTGGACAGTCAAGATATCAAACTCCATGTAATGTATAATCTTTAAGGTTATTTGTTTGTATTCAGTAGAATTTTTTTATGAATATTCTATTTTGATATAAGTGAAGTTATCTTGTATCAAAAGATTGATTTTTATATATAAAGTGTATCACAAAAAACTTCCGAGAGACGGTATCTCAATAATATTATTGAGAGATTTCACACATTGAGGGGCATGATGGGGAGAGTCAATTACTTATTTCATGTTTTCCCTCTATGTCTCTCACTAATTTAGTGAAAGACCGTCTCTCAGGAGACCTGAAAATGTATTATCGAAAGATAATCAAAAGATAGTTTTTTATGACAGGTTTTTTTTAGGCAAGTATCATATCACAATTATTTAGTTGAATTATTTTATGCTTAAATTTTTGGTAATAATTTGGAATATTTTTGGGTAATACGACAATCAAATCAATAATTGACAACTGCCTATTTTGTTGTTGGTAGTGTAAATTGTATAGAATTTTTTTTTCTTATGTTTACTTAGGCGGGAAAAACCAATGTGAGAGTGAATATAGGACTGCCACGTGTTAAGTGGTTCCTGTATTATACTTATAGATAGATTGGATTGCCATATTTAAAGATGATATTTGGAATACTCGAAGTTATATATGAAATGCTCAAGAAATTATACAGCTCATAAAGTTAAAAAAAAAGTCTAGTAATGCTCAAAATATAATCTAAGTCTGCTATATACTCTAAATTGGATTGCCATCTTTAAAAATGATATTTGAAATACACGAAATTTTTTTGTGAAATGCTCAAGAAATTACACAGCTCAAAAAATTTAGTAACGTTCACATAAACTTATTTAATTCAAGGTGTTACATTCGATGCACATTTCTATTTCTCGTACAAAATGGGAAACTATTATAATACTCCGTAGTAGTATCACGGTCACCTAACATCGTTGAGAAGTCAATAAATAAATTGACCCCGTGATATTTCTCAAGAATTGGTACAACGTACATAAAAAAAAGAGAGCATATACATGGAATAAGTTAGCAAAAATAATCGTAATGATGTACCACTTTGACGTTTTTGGACTCCTTCGTCCTTACTTTAATAATTGATGTCCTATCTCCTAAACACCACCCCCTCAGAAACAGCGTTCATGTACGAACGATAGACATCTTGGCCATTTTTTTGTTAAGGCGGAAGTCGCGGAACCATGATGGTCAATACTCCATTTGACACGTCATTTTAGGTACATTATTTGATTAAAGTAACTTATTTAACCAGAATTTCAGCTACCTGATTTTTTTGGACGTGTTTGGCAAATAGTTTATTTGGTTGAATACAGTACCTGAAATGAAATGCTACCTCAGGTAGCGTTTGGGATTTCAGGTGCCTAAAATAAAATTTTTTCCATTTTTAACCCCTTCATTCTATAATATTAAATAATTATCATATCCTTTACGTCATTTTACCAAAATCAGCTACTTTTTCAGCTAGTTTGTCAAACACATTTTTATATAATCAGTTACCTTATCAGCTTATAATTTCGAGCTACCTTATCAGTTACTTTTTTCAGGTTTCAGTTAGCTTTTCAGTTTTTAGCTACCATTTCAGATTTTAGCTACCTTTTTAGATAGTTTTGCCAAACAAAGCATAAGATGTTCGACTAATAAGGACCACTAATGATCGAGAATATATGAAGGAAAATGAAATAGGCTTACCGATATTCGACTAATATGGACCACTAAACCATCCACAACAACAAATACTTCTATGCCTAAACATGATATTTTTACAAATATCACTACACAACAACAAAAAGATTATATCTAAAAAGAAGTTTTTGTCACTCTCATCCAAATGTGATGAGTTTGACAATGAGAATTGTGGGTGTTTTGAGCATTTTATTTTTATTTTTAATTTTTTTTATTATGTGATTTTGTTGTTTAGTGGGGATAAAGACTAGTTAAAACTAATTGTTGTCTACTTGTTGTTGTGTAAAGTTTTTGCCAAAATTATCATCTTAGGATAAGTTGAGGTGGATGGGTAGAGGGCCCACAAAAAACAACAAAAAGTTTTTGTTGTTGTGCATGAGCATCCACAACAACAAAAACTTTTTGTTGTTTTTTTGTGGGCCCATCATCCTTCCACCTCAAGATGAAAATTTTCACAAAAACTTCATATAAAAACTCATAAATTGTGTGCCAAACTTATTGTCAAACTCATCAACTTTGGATGAGTTTCACAAAAAGTCATTTTGTAATAAGAAGTTTTTGTTGTTGTGGGTTAAAGAGTCTAAAAATATCATCTTTAGACATAGAAAATATTGTTGTTGTGGATGGTAATGATCGACTAATAAGAAAAGTGAACTATCTTATTGCTTTGTGAATTTGTCATTTTAGGATTTAGAAGTGGAGGGTCGGAGGTAGTATTATTTTCGACCCAGTCAATTGTTTGCCTTTTTATTTATTTATTGTTTTCTGTCTCAACAAATTAAGTTTTACCTTTTATATTCCCTGTTATTTTGTAAATGTATTTTATTCTAATGCAAATAAATAAATAAAAAGGCAAACAATTGACTGGAGGGAGTATAAAATTATAATTTCATACTTGACCGTCACAAATAAGAATTTGTGAATACTTAAATGGCATTGATGTTCATTTCTTAAGCCAATTAAAGATGGTAATTAGTACTTGTAAATCCCCTTACTACTAAGAGAATAAAAATTCTCTTAGTTTTCCCTCCAAAAAGCATCTTTGCTAAATAAGGTAATAATTAAAACTTACTTCCATTACATCATTATCTTTTCAACAAATATATTATTATAATTAAATTCTAATATTTTAATTAAATTCATAATTATAATTTTTTCATAAAATCAAATAAATTTGGTATTAAATTATAAAATACAGCATAGCTAAGTTTTTCAGTAATGCAATAATTGCGGAGTATTACTTTAAAGAATAACCACATACTTACTATTAGCTTGGTAATAAAAAAACAAATTCATTGAAAAAATCACAACTTAACTTAATTTTTTTTATTAGTTTTATATTTCATTTTTTTTAATATCAAAGTACAATACAATGAAATATTAAATATTTAAAAAGTACATGGGAGATTGGATTAATAATATGTATGATATGAGAAAAAATATTCTGCGTAATTTTCTTCACAATTCTATTTTCCCGTCTTTTGATACAAATGTACTACAAGTTGACTATCTTCTTTTGCAATTCCCTAATTTTATTGTATAATTAAGTCATTATTGGAGGTTATATATTCTTTTGATAAATTTAATCGTATAATAATATTATTTTTAATGATGAAGTAATTTATATAATTAAGTCAGTTAAAACGTCAATCTTATTATTTGGTGTGAAAACTATCAAATAGTCTATCTTATACCGGCTTAAGCATGTTACCAAGCTATAATAATTACGTCTTTGTACATTATTATCTAAAAAAACCGCGCAAATATGCGCGGGATCTACGCTAGTTGTAATTACGCAAATACCATTGCATTTCATTACGGAAGAGTATTCTCCTACCCGTTACAATACCGGTTACAATGAAGGTATCATGACAATAAATCACCGAAGTTCCCTATATTGTACCGGGTATCGCGTCTCATTTAACGGCTAAAATAAATTAGGTTTCATTATTCTAAATTTATAATAAACTCTTCTGAAATTCAAGTAAAATACCAACTAATAACATTATAAAACAGCTTAAAATTAAATTAATAATCATACATAAAAAACCAGAAAGTATTACATTATTTTTGATCACCATAACATTTCTAAAAAAAAAAAAAACATCACTCATTCTTATAACTTTCGCCGAAAACCTCCGGTTGTCCAGCAACATAATCCAACAACCCTTCAGCAGCTTTCTCACCGGGAGCATCGGTCGCCTGTGGCGTAACCCGACTAAACACAACACCAACAGCCAAAAATAGAGCCGTTGAAGCCAAAAGCGGCCAGAAAAACCCTAACAAGTCAATAAATCTCGGCGCCATGGTCGCAACTATATAAATTAATATTGCTAATATTATTCCAATTAAAGCATGGAATTTAAACTTCAATAATTTTTCTTGGATCTCCATTTTAAGGGTTTTTTGGGGTTTTGATTGATTGGAGAAAGATTCTGGGATTTGGGAGTATATAGAAGAGAGAGAGAAGGGAATAATTAGGGATTGAATGAGAGGAAAGTGAGGGAGGAAAGAAAAGAAGGGAAAGGGTAAAGATAGATAATCTAGCTTTGCAGAGATTCTCTGTGAGATTTGTTGGGTTTTGTAATTAAAAATTGTCAATGTTTTTTTGTTTTTGGTTTTATTGGGTTAATTTTTGGTTTAACTTTTCACCTGCCAAACGGTCTCTATCTACTGTAAATCGGTACGGACTACGGAGTAATAAACATTACATGGTGACGTTCACATGACATTTAGCACAAATGTTCATTTAACCCCGAAAACTGGTCAAGTATCACACGGGGAGTACGAAGTACGGAGTATAAGATAAAACATGATGCATTTAGATTAACAAAATCTTTGACCCATCTACGCAAGCGACTCGTTAATGTGTTCTTGACCCGTTTTATTCTCAAGACAGATATACCCAAGGGGACCTGGAAAAATTACAATGGGACCTGAAAAAATTCAAAATTTTTTAGTTAAAATTTCGAGGTTTTCAAATGTCAGCCATCGTGAGGTAGGATAGTCTGAAGCGAGAATTGGTGGAAAATCTTCTAGTTCGAGATAAACAATCAAGGTTCAAAGATCTCCTTGATTAAAATGACGATATGTGCGTCGATAACTGTAGATCTTGTGTGGACTGTCGTATGATAAGACGGAAAAAAAAAAAAAAGGACAATCTTAGGTTAAAAAAGGCCACGTTTTCCATCGTCGCACACTACTCGCACAGTCGCACCACACAATAGTTGCCAAAGAGATTATACGGGCCCTGACAACTTGAGAATATAGGTTTTAAGTTCAAATCCTCAACCACGCCATATCGCAGGATTTATGTGGCTCATTTGATAAAAAAAAAACTGAAATAATGTAGTGTACTACGGAGTACTCCGATTAATGACTTTATTTAATTATCAAATTCATAGGAAGCAGAAGTTTAATTCCTATGTAATATACAGAAATCATTAATCTAACACTGTTAAAAGGGAGTTCCCAACCAAAGAAGTTGCTCCGTATTACAGTTCACCTGAATTGCAATTTGCAAGCAATATAAATATAATTTTCATAAGAATTCTCATGATAAATTTCGTCGCATTAGCTCACTAAGTCGAAGAGGGCTCGCGGCAATCAGGCACAAGCTGGTAAATACCTACCATAAAAACTGGAAGGAAAATAATATGGAAGTTGTAGTAGTGTGCCTTGCTACAAGGCGTTCTGGATATTGCCTTACCGTAAGGCGTTTTGGATAGTATGTCACTCGACTTTGCACCCCGAGACCCGAGTCATGCCTTTTCAAACTAAGACCAAATACAAAAGTGGACTAAGGGAGACGGGAATACTGCAGCCCACAGGCCACAGCCCCGAGAGGACTACACCAAACAGGCAAACAGTAGTTGGAAGAAGGGTAACTTAGATTTGCTTAAGCAACCAGGCTTAAACACATCCAATATGCTGAAGTAACTGAACAAAGCACGTATAGATGATTTACGATATTGCAGAACAAGAGAATATAGTACAGAGGAAAATCAGGTAATCAGAATATGCATGTATGTTACGGAGTATTTGATTGCAAATAACCTGCATCGAAGCCTGTATATTATGTACTTCACCCTTCACGATCGTTCCTTGCCAGCAGACGTTTCTGTTGCTTCAGGATATGATTGAGCAAGAATTATATCGGATGCTGACAATGTTCCTGACTGATCAACATCCAGCTCTTCAAATTCTTCAAATACAAGAGATAAGTCCTCCTCTGTTATTTTACCCATCTCTTTCAGCTTATACAATGCAAACTCCGCAGCACTGCAAAAAAAAAAAAAAAATAAACACGACATGAGATTGGAAGCATTAGTTGATTTCAGGATACACCAGATCATATTAAGTCAACATTATATTTAAACGTACTCGACAACCCCGTCATCATCAATATCTGCTGCCTCTAAATCCAGATTGGTCATTCGTCGATGAAGGACACGCTTGACCAGATCCTTTCGTCTGTTCTCAGTATTCAGCTCAGCAACATACAGGAAAAATTGCGCTAAACATATCGTGCTCATCAAAATCCACACGACTGCGAACAGACGGCCTCCCTCGGTTGAGAAACTGTGATCTCCATACCCCAATGTAGTGACAGTGCAGCAAACACAGTAAAATGCATCGACAAAATCTAACTTTTCAACAAATGTCACAAACAGAGTTCCAGTTATAATGAGTACCATGAGAATTAGAAACACCAAAACGCATTTATATCTAGCTTTGTTCGTTTCAATTTCTCTTATAACGTCACTGGGGCCAAACTCTTTACTCATATGCCATGCTCTGACAAGCATTTTCTCCTGCTTCTCAACAAGATAATCGGCTCCCTTGCTAAGAATCAATCCAACCAATGCAACTCCAGTGAAGACAAAAGCACAAGCAAGGAGCTTTGCGAGGACACTCTTTGGCACTAGGTCTCCATACCCGACTGTAGTCATGGTCACCACACAAAGGTAAAGAGCATCAATAATATCATTTGTCTTCTCACCAGTGATGTGATGCCTAACTGCGTAAAAACAAAGTACACCAACACCAAGGTAGGCCAACAAGAATGCAGCGACTTTTATTAGATTTGGATTCACATTCCAGAATGGAGACTCGGGGTTTCTAGCACAAGCAATTTCATTAACTTCTTCGGGTACATTTTCCAAGAGAGGGGCACTTTTAGCTCGACGAAATCTCCTTTTCTTGACAGCCTCCGTTCGTTTTTTTTCAAACCTAGGATCAAAGCATCCCGGCAGTAGAGTTTCCTTTAAGAAGTTATTATCAGCCATCTAGGAAGATCAAAAATCAACTGCCTCAACAGATCACCTAAATATGACCAGAAGTTTGTTCCCCAAGACGATAGCTCCACACTACAGGAAACACAACGTTATTGTCATAACTCATAAGCACATACTTGAGGAAAGCAACACAAGTGTTCCCACAATTTGTGAATTCATAGAAACAAAAAATATCGCTTGTGAACTTTAATGCAACAAATTAATTAGAAGAGACTCAAGAGAGGGTATTTGGCGATTGCAAGGACTCGTTGAGCCTTGTGGCTACGGAATTTCTGAACACTTATTTTTTCCCTATGAATTATCATCCACTTGGATCCATCTCATCCCTTCTACAACCAAACTTAAATTCTTTCCTTTTCTTATAGCAAGTCACGTATACGTAACTTGTAATAACACATGACGAGCCTTTAATAATACAACATATCTACAGCCAAAGATAATGTCCAATATGAAGCATATTGTTTACATTTTACAATGAGTATCCCTTTCAACTATATACAAGTAGCTAACTTAAGAAATAAGGACTAGTTTCCGGAAACATTGAATAACAACCCCCCAAGCCCGTGTGTGCCTTACACAAACGACAAAAATGAAATGGATGGAGTACTATGCAATCGGATGGGAATCAACAACCTGAGCATCTAAACCAATAACATCCATTTTGAGAAAGCTCAGAAGTCAGAAAGCTACTGATATTGCAATATTACTCAAGACCGAGTCACGAAGTACATTAGGTCGTAGATTCGAATCCCCCTTCCTGATCAGAAACCTCACTGTGATCCAAACCAAAACTCATCACATTCACATACCAAGTTGAAATAACAATCAAACACACAGGATTACAGGAACAGCAATCAAAAACCTTTCCCATAATTATTTGCCACAAATCAAACAAACCCAGATCATTTTAAGTCCTAAAATCACAGTTTTTTTCACAAAAATAGCAAGAATTTGTCAAACAAACTTCTATCAACAAAGCCATGAACCCACAAACTAACAGAACAATAATAATTCTGTAAGACCGTTACGAGATGAGGTGCAAGCCAATACAATATCACAAATAGGGGACGGGGATTCGAACCTGTGACCTATTGTCACAAACTATAAGGATCATCTCATATTCTCATGTATTAAGACCGTCTTATTCTATAACTTGCGACTTTGCGAGTAAAGATACAAGAAAATAAGTGTGGCTTACCCAGTGAAATGGGGCTTATGTAGAACCTCGCATCAGAGTGAAATTAATACGATTGTGGAAAAAATTATGTTTCCGCAATGAATGGGAGATTGAAAGATCCATTGAAAATCTAGAGTTTATTTGTTTATGATGATGCAATAACATTAGCTGGATAACTGAAAAGTGTGCCCGCCACTTGTTTATTAATCAAACTGGCTAATTCAATCCGGAAAACACTACGGATACACATTGTGTACAAATTTTTTGTACACCCATCCAACCATAATGCGACACGTGGCCTAACCGTGGTTAGCTAGGTTAGAGTTTACTAGGGTAGCTTAGTAAATTTACACCTATAGTTAACTAGGTAACTACACTAGTTAATCTATTTTAAGTTTAAATTTTGACAAATTTGATATATCTCTAATTTACATTTACATTAAGTGATTTCATTAAAAATAGAATTAATTAATTTTGTTTTTATTTAATTACCTACTACTTTTTCATCATTAAATCATAATCGTCATTCAACTGACAAACTTCAATTCGTATTTTGGCCCTAATTCAATTAATCCTAAAAATCGACATTCAATTAAGCAAGAACCCTAATTTTTCATTTTGTCTTGATTTAATCAGAATTCATCAATCAATTGATAAACCTATATCAATTTGTGAATTCCTGAATTTGCCCTAATTCAATTAATCCCAAAAATCGACATTCAATTAATCAAGAACCCTAATTTTTCATTTAATATGATGATCTAATTCGTTTTTTTGTAATCATCTAAAATGATTACAAAAAAATCGATCATCTAAAAAGGGGAAAAGATGTTGTTAGCTAGGTTCGAACACGCGTTGACTCATAGGATTAGTTTTTACAATCATTCTCGTAACCAAGTAAGCAAGGGGTATCAGCACATCAATTAGGGTATTTTGTTTCATTATATTGTCTTAATTAATCTAAATCTTATGTTGAAACCCAACTTCCCTTATTTATTGCCTTAATTTTTGCCCTTATTGTTTCAATTATGGATGAGGATATTTTATTTTCTTAATTAAGGAAATAAAATATCAAATTAATTAGTCAATTAATTTTTTCATTTATTGTATTATTTTCATATTTTGTAATTTTGTTAATAAAGAAATTTAAGAAATTTTATTTAAATTCATATCTTTTGGTTGAGATTTTAGTTATTGCCTTTATTTAAATTTATATGACGGACACTGACGATGCACAACTCGTTTTCCCTCCAAAATCTCCCCCTCGATTAATTTTCCCGCCAACAATATTAGCCCTAATATTGTATTTTATGTAATTAAAAATTAAATACAAAAATATTGTATGGAATGGTTGAAGAATCATATATTTCCTTAATTAAGAAATTAAATTTTCACCATAATTGAAACAATAAGGGCGAAAATTAAGGCAACAAATAAGGGAAGTTGGGTTTCAACATGAGATTTAGGTTAATTAAGACAATATAATGAAATAAAATACCCTAATTGCCGTGCTAATACCCCTTGATTACTTGGTTACGAGAATGATGATAAAAACTAAGCCGTTGAGTCAACGCGTGTTCGAACTTAGCTAACAACATTTTTTTCCCTTGTTTTTTCCCCCAAATTGCACATCATCGTTGCCCCCCCAAATTGATGAATTAGGGTTCATCATTAATCCTAGATGAATAATACAATTAGTAAATTAATACAATTACACAATATGAATTACGGTTCTTGCATAATTGGTTGATCGATTTTTTTAATCAATTGAATTAGGGCCAAATATGTTACCCAATTTACAAATTAGGGTTCATCATTTTAAATGATTACAAAAAACGATTTATTAACAAAATCACAGAAATGAAAAATTAGATGATTATTTTAAATGAATTAGATGATCAGTTTAAATTAGGGTTCATCATTTTAGATGATCGATTTTTTTTGTAATCATTACAAAAAACGAATTAGATGATCATATTAAATGAAAAATTAGGGTTCTTGATTAATTGAATGTCGATTTTTGGGATTAATTGAATTAGGCCAAATTCAAGGAATTCACAAATTGATAAAGGTTTATCAATTCAT
>JAGPOY010004950.1:0-11433 GCA_018983105.1 Silene uniflora | reverse complement strand
CATTTTTTCCTCAAATGCTTCTACTTTCTCAAAAATTACTTTAAATGTTCATATCTCTTAGTCACGATTTCATATAGCCGTGAATTTTTTTCTAAACATGTAGATCTCGAAAAGACAATCATTTTGGAAAAAAAAAAATGATTTAGTTTCTATAAGTGTACCGTAAATAAAAGTCGGTCAAAGTTTCTCGGACGAATAAACTTTGACAAGTCGTAACTCCATTCTAAGATAACATAAAAACACGATTTTTTTTTCAAATCGAGCATCTCGTGAAGAGGATCAACTTAGGAAAAAAAATCGCGACTTTTCGTTCTCGTAACTAAGAGATATGACCGGTCAAATATTTTTTCGACAAAAGAAGGGGTATTTGGGAAAAAAGTGCAAACCTTAGGGATACCATGGGAATAATCCCAAAAAAAAAAGTCAATTGGATAGGGTATGTGTTATTAGGGATTAATTCGGGTTCGTGTTAGTTTGGGGTTTGTAGCAATCATTCGGGTTGGATCTGGTAGGATTATGTTATTATTGACGGATTTATGTGTGTGTTGTTATTAAGGTATTTAGGTATAATAGCTAGCATGTGAATTGTGATGGTAAACATTCGAGTTGGATCAAGTAGGGCCGGGTCTGGTCATGTGATTTTGGGTGTTTTTGTATCAAGGTTATTTCGAAATACTGGTTTGTACGTTGTAATAAATGTTCAAGTAGAATCAAATAGAATGGGTCAATTTCTGATTGCATAACGAGCTGGTTCCTCTTTTCGGGTGTAGATCAGATACGGTTCGTGTCGGTTTTGTCGTGTCAAGTAAAAACATTAACTAAAGAGTAATTAGGATGCTTAATGTATTTAAGAGAAGTTATTTTAGTAAAATGTAAAATTTGTGTTTGTAAGTATATAAACCTGAATTATTATGATTTGCTAAAAAAAATACTCTACATGAGCTTAGTCTCAATTGACGACGTGAGATACACCCGACCTGTATAATTTTTTTTTTTTTGGCAGCGGTCAAATATAATGTTTACATACTAATCATATGACTCATTAGATCGTACATACAAATTACATTATTGAAAGAGAAAGTACAATTTCCTATTAACAGACTACGGAAGATGAGATGTCGGGAATCAACATGTTGGTGAAGTGCGGTAGCTTGGACATGAGCTTCATCATGCACGGCGTCACTCCCAAAGACTACCGAGACATTTGCTCTGACTTACGCCACGGGAACGTAGAAATGAAATGTAGAGTGAAAGCCAAACAGACTTGCCTCTACTGGAGAAAAATCTCCTACATCTTGAAAAACCAACTAGACAGATCAGAGACCACTGACCTAAAAAGTCATACAAGCAGACGGACCAATACACAAACGGCTCCTGGAAAACCTAGCCAAAGACACCACAGAAACGCATCATAGTACACCCAACATGGACCGGACACCATCTCATCCTATCCTTATTCTTAAAAAAAGCTTATTGTTTTTAATACCAAGAAAAACAGAAGACAAAAGTACAATAGCATGGATGACTGGGAGCGGACCACCGAAGCCAACCAACCCAAAGCCTCTTCCAACCCAGCTTCGACCAACCAAATCACATCTCAAAAGAGGAAAAAAAAACCACACTATATCTGACCCACCATTCAAGGACCATGGCAGACCCACATAACCAAATGAACACGGAAGAATGGCCCGTCAACACCAACGGATACAACCACCTTCAACACCGAGACCAAATCCCAAAAACCAGCACAAACAATCTTGCATACAACCAGCCAAAAGCCGACGACTCAAACTGAGACTAATACTCTATAATAGTAGAATTAGAATGTTAGAACTTAACCTAATAAACCTGATCTAACCCTTTGTTTCCAAAGTCATGACCTAAAGTCTTGAACTAGACCCAATCGATTTGAACCCGAAATAACCAATTAAATGTGTATAAACATTTAAGTCATCAATATTATTAAAATATTAGTGTTTATGCATATGAATTAATTCTTTTTAAAAAAACAAAAGATATTCCGTTTAAAGATTTTTTTTAAAAAAAAAAAAGGCGTCCAAAATTATTTTTAACCCATTTTCTAAACCCTACCTATAAACCCCATGACCCAGCCAGCTCTTATACACCCCGAGCCGTATCACCCGTGACTGATATTTACGTTTTAAAGTTTACCTTTAAGAGTGTTTGGATTGAGAGATTTGGAGGGAAAGGGAGGGGAAGGAATTGGAAGGATGAGAAATCCATTATTTGGTTAACAAAATAAAAGTAGAGGGATTTGGAGGGGAGGGAAAATGAATCCCTCCATTTCTCTCCTACAAGGCAAATTATTTCCTCTCCAACTAAGGCAAGATTTGGAAGAAAAATGACCACCTCCATTCTCCCTCCCCTTCCCTTCCCTTCATCCCCCTCCCTTCCCTTTCCCTCCATTTTTGGTATCAAAACAAGGCCTAAAGGTTTGTATGTTCCAGACTTCCGTCCCACCCTTGGTCCATCAAATTTTATTTTACCATCTTAGATTTGATCCAGGTCTAGATTAAGACCGATGCTCAGCCCGAAATTCGACCCCATCACAACACTTGATTCAACCCGAAATGCCATTAACAGAAGTGATTTGTATCGAACCATTCCAAAGGGAAAAAGGAAACTGCACAAAACTGAATTCTTATAGTTATAAGTTATAACTTGTAACTGCCATATCCTGAGATTATCAAGGAATATTTACATAATTGGCTGCAAGTAACAGGGCAATACATGAACTGAAGTCGCATATATTTGTTGTTACATTTTGTGTTATTGAATATAAAAAAAAACTCGCTAATGATGCCAGACAAAAACTCAAACAATCTTCTCTTTTTTTTTTATTAAAATCCCGCAAAACTTACAACAAATTACCTCAACAAAATTTGGAACCTAATGTGACTAAAAAAGAATGGACAATACATTAAGGTGAAAAAATCAAAATTGAAACTGAAAAGAGATTGAAGAGAAGAGGCTTTATCACTTTCAATGTCGCCTCGTATCCAACTTATTGCTCTGTTCACGCAGCAATAACCGCTGGTATCCAACTTTATTACCTGTTTGGCCACCTGACCTCATGTCTGGAGCGAGAATCGTGCTTTATGTTGTATACAAGTAAATATTGCTCCACCGATTATCGCAACTAAAATCGCCAATATTCCGTGGAATTCTCCACCCTTCTCTTCCTGCACATTTTGTTATAATTGATACTGTTATAGCATGGGTGTAACAATTTCCCTAAACCAACTAAAATATTTAGTATAGGGTAAATAGCCAACTGACTGGCAAAGAAAAAGATAATCAGTAATTTCTTATCCAATTTGTCCATAACAATTCTTCGATAGGATAAATGCCTACGACCATCCTAAAACGGGCAGAAAAACATTATCCCGGTGCCTCAAGGGCTCTCGCAAACTTGCGGGGTAAGTAGAAGAGGGAGGGAGGTCCAGTTGCCCTTACCATCCTAAAACGAGTATATCCCAAAAAATTAGTAGGATTTTTTCGATATTTAATTTTTATATTGGCACCTGATATTTTATAATTACAACGAATTGACGAGTATATGTTGGTATTACAAAATACTGGGTTTTTAAACAAAAGAGTAAATTAAAAATAAGTCCCTTTTAAAACCCAGTTTTTAAAAATTACTCCGTTACATAATTTTTTCCTAAAGTTACTCCCTTAAGATGCACTTCTATAAGGGAGTAATTTTAAAAAAACTGGATTTTAAAAGGGAGTTATTTTTAATTTACTCTAAACAAAACTACGCTGAATGAGCCTTTTTATTATGGCTATTGTTAATGGGCTGGTTTCATGATATGAGACATTCTTATATAAGTGGCCACCGACAAACCCAGCCGCATTCTAGTCTTTTCGTCTCTGCGAGTATCCAGGTCACTGAAGAGTTAGCCAGAATATGTAGAGTGAAAATTACAGAAATCGAGAAAAACTATCACCAGATGTGTATTAGATGAAGTAGGGAGTGCATTGATGTTTCGAACGACTTTTGTATCCCTTAAAGATTGAAGGTTAATGTAATTATCCTGACAAACGCAGGAGCATATATTCTGAGGATGTTGGCCACGTGTACTGAAAAGCAGCACCCTGCAGAAAGAGGTTCTATGGTAAATAATTCACTATTTTCCTTGATTTTCTCTCTTACAACAACTATCGCATCTTTGCATCGATGTATCCCACTGGTGAGGAGGGTTGTCTCATTGGCTATTATGCATTTTTACGTCTTCGTTAGAGACATAAACGTTATTTTTGGATGACTCCTAATGGAACTTATGCCCTAAAATACTAAAATGCATCAACATTCTTGGAGCAGTGGTACTACATGATACAAGAATATAGTTTAGTGAATCATGTTTTATTCCATCACGTTTCACAGCCAGCTAGTAGTGATTTTCTTGCAGTAGATTTTCAAAGTTTGCCACCAGTAATATAACAGAATAACAGATATAGCAGTTAATGATAGATATTTTGAAGATGAACTTACGTGTCTCCATGCAGGATCATCATCACTAATGAATAAAGCTACTGACTTCTGTTCTAGATCCGTAGAGTAGCTCACGCATTCTCTCGGACCACTTTAGATTCAGCCTCCTGGCAAAATCTTCTACCTCCCTGAGTTCATCATGTTGATACACGACACGGTGTATTAGCGTAGGGATTAGAAAAACACTTTTCACGGAAATTAATCAGTTATAGGCTTATAGCGCATATATGCATGTTATGAAATAGATCACGTGGCAACTTTCTACAGCAAAATTCTACTTTGTACTCCCTCCTATTCTGAGCCATCTTCCCAATTATCTTTTTGGACCGAGTCACCTTATCTTCCCTATTTACATATTTGGACATGTTAATTATACACAATGAACTAAAATACCCTCACACGGTCTCCTCTACAAGAACACAATTATCTCCAGCCTACACCATCAAACCTTAGCCCCCACCAAACCCTCACCTAACCCCAGCAAGCCCCCAACCCACGACAAGCTGCCAACCACAAAAACGGTATCCTATAGAACACCCCTCATCTTCGCCTGGAAGTACCCCTCTCCCTCTAGAAACGCCCCACTTCTTCATGCCAGCATTTAAAAATCAACTCTAAACCACAATTAAGGGACTCGTTTTCGAAGTGGGTGCTATTCTAGAGGTGGTGGATGGCATTTCTGGGATGAGAAGGGTGTTTGGAGGAGATGGGTTTTGTTACAGAGTGGTGGGTGGGCGTTTCTATGGGCGGGGAGGCTATTTTGAGGTGGAGTAGGTGGGCAAGGGAGGAGATTAGGGGGTTGTATCTGTGTTGGCCAAGTGGTTGGTTGTTGTGGCAGGCTTCCAGTGGATGGGTGGTGAAGGTGTGGGGTGAGAGCCTGAGAGGCATGTGGGAGTGGTTGGAAATGTGACGTTAGATGGGTAAGTTTATCATCTTTCTTATTTCTTGTGCCTAAAATAAAAGGGAAGGTATATTAGAATAGGAAGGAGTATAAAATTTGCAAACATTCTAAAACTATGATCTCACAAGCACAAGCCTGCCTATTAAAATTTGAGAAGATTATTCATTTATGTTCTACTTTTGTTTTCCCACTATCTTTCCAATCCCTCAAATGAAAAAAAATTCATGAACATGAGAAGTCTGACAAATAAATACTTCAACAACACTTGCTCTCTTATCAGCCAAAATTACAAGTCCCCCTTGGTATAGAGTATGTAATACAAACTCTCGGTTGATTTAAGAGAGTATGTCTGTATACACCCAGTATTCTCTGACATATTCTTATATAAAGCAATATATATTTCACTTGTGCAGCGGCATAATAGCGAAATTAACCTCCGGCCTAAAATATCGGACGGTCCAAGAACTTGTACTCCTCCCACCAAGAGAGTCACATTTTCTAATAATTCCGAAAGCAAATACGAGTACTAGATTGTAAACACAAAAGTCATTATGCCACGTGATTTGGTGGACAAAGTAATATAGTTTCATCTTTTCAGGCAATATATAAATTAACCAGACACTACTGAACAAGGCTCGACATGTTAGTCCAAATCTGATAAGGAAGGCGCCAAGGCGGTGGTTTTTAAACAAACCTGTCAATTTGTTCCTTTATAGTAGGATCAATGTCATCATCGCCATCATCTAAGCTTCCATCACCAGAAAAGCCATCATCCAAATCCGATAACTCTCGCCGTACGCTGGGGCTAGGATCAGCATTAGACTCTTCAGAATTGTTATCCTTGGTATCCTATAACATTGCACAAAATTATTTTGAACGATTTCATGAATGTCAAAATTAAGTGGATGAATGGTACAAAGTGGAGAAATCAAAAGCACAAACCTTGTGATTTTCAACACCATTACTTGAAGGATAGTTCTTAGAAATATCCTTCCTCCTTCGATGTTTTTTCTTGTTCTTAGATGTTTTGGGCATTTTATTATCTGAGGTATGCAAATAAATTGTCAAGATGTATCGTCAGTGGAACAAATTTGGATTGAAAATGGGATTCTCAATTTATTAGGGAAAGGGTACAACCATACAAGAGAGACATGGGTAATAGATATCAAGCTCGGAGAAGGGACACGCAGGTAGGTAGATCTAAAACGCTCACAGAAAGGACAAAACAGTTCATGCAGAATGCATCAGACAAAGCCAGCATATTTTTCCAAATCAAAGGGATGTTTTGGCCGCGTCAAGGCACTTTGATTAAAATTATACAATAAAATATGCAATAAATCGTAGATATAAAAATTTAAACGAAACACCATTGTTAAAAGATCACTTGGTTGTTCTTAACAAAACGAAGTACTAGTTTGCAATTAGACAATTGACCCAATACTTCCAGTCGAGACGGAAGTTTAAAGTTTATACAGGTAAAGAGGGGTGTAACTAACTAACAAAAGATACAATTGTGTTAAGTGATCCAAATTGATGCTGACCATCCTGACACTGTCAGAACAAGAGAGGACCGAATAACAATCAACTTACTCTATTTGATTCCATATTATAAGAAAGATGATACAATTTAACTCTATGTGCAAGGTCCCTCTGGTACTGCTGTTACATAACACACACTCTGGTGAAGCAAAATTGTTATTTTGCGTATGAACAATGACCTCAGTATTCTGAAAACTGCTGATTTCTTTCTTGCGATTTTTCAGAACTCTCTGTAATTTACACAAGTATTTTCTAATGGTAGATTGGAAACAAAGTTACCAATTTGTCATTTTAGCAAGACCCAAATATGTCTACACCTATCCCACGCAGAGTGCAGCCTTTACACGTTCACATCAATAATGATATGGCAACCTTTATAATTCAAACGAAGTCTACCATTGAAGATAGAGCACAGTAGATGCACATACCTTCATCGCCTCCATTTATAAATGACAACAAATCATCAACAGAGCGATCATCTACGTGCATTTCCTCGGCTTCGGCTGTCTGAGAAAAAGAGAGCCAATATAAACACCATTAAGTAAACAGTTCGCCACAATATATGGCCAAGTGACAAAATGAAGAAAATCCTCAACAGTGTACCTTCAATTTTTCTCTCTCTTTCAGCTCTTTCCGCCTCTTTGCATACAACCGGTTCAAAAGTCTGATTCTGGGATCATCAGTCATGTTTCGCAAAGGTTCCAACTTCTCCTCCTAAAACAATCAAGTCTGCATTAACATGATAGACAAGATAAAGCGGCCATGTCAAGAACTCACACAATTTTGCGAGCATCAGAAACCTCTGTAAGATCATCAGGCAAACAGAATATCTCACGTATCTCCTCCGGAGTTTTTCCTTCGATCATTCGTGCAAGCGCACGGCTTGTTAGCTCAACCAAAGGCTTCAGCTGCAGGCTATCAGCAGCAGATGCCAACTCACAGAGTCTCTTGGTATCCATACGTATAAATTTCTCATCGAAAGATTTCCGTTCCTGGGGGGAGAGGCATACATGTAAAATATTGGATTATGCTTGCTATACATAGACTGGATAATTTTACTTGGGTACTAAAAATAAGTCCACTTCACTAATTCAAGAACTGATGAGCAAAAAGGACCATGTTCTTCAAAAGCCAATGAAAAATCAAGTTTTAAGAATGCACAATATTTCCTAGAAGTAGGGTAAACCTTATTAGAATGTCCTGGCACTTGATGAAAGCGACAATAATCAAGAATCAAACTTAGCATAGCGGGATTCACTCTTTGCGGTAAACATATTGCATGACTCTTGGAAGTTCCCTTTCCTGCATGTATTTCATGACATATGACGGGACAAAACGTTGCTACCTCCTGTTCAACTTGTTGAAGCGAACCATCAACTGTCTGAAGCCATATGTAAGACTTCATGATGTGAGCGTAATAGTTTGAAGCAGGTAAACTGTCAAAACATTCATAAATAAAACACATTAGTTAGGGACGATGACGCCAGTGACGTGGTATATAATACTCCCTTCCATTCATCAGAGTTTTTACATTTTCTTTTTTTTTTTGGTATGTTCAACAGAGTCTTCACATTTCTTTTTTGGGGTCTGTGTGGTTAACACATGAACTGTTAAAAATTCACACCAAAAGTAAATGTAAAGAATCTGAAGAATAGGAGGTAGTTCTTCAAAAACATGATACAATCTCCAAGAACAAAGCAGGAAGTGCTAGAACATTTATTCCCATACATTACTCTACTGCTGCACAGTACCAAGAACCTCTTCGCACATTTTCACAACTCTCTGCTAGTGATAACTTATTAACATGTACTTCATCTCTTCATATCCAGAATATCATTGGTTTGGCTAAAACATACAGGGTTCAAACCAGACACAAGTGACTACCACTGACTACAAGTCTAGTGACATGAACAAGATAACTTGCTAAATCACTCCACTCCTAGGCCATAAAGCAGACGACTCTTAGGTTATCTAAGCCTATGTTACTCGGACACTTCACTTAGTTGCCGTATTCCGTATCTGATACGTATTTTGTCGGATACGATACGACACTTGGATACTTCATTTTAGACCAAAATATTGAAAATTTCGCACAAAATAGTCGTATCAGATACTCCGATACGTATTTTGTCGGATACGAGTAGACGTGTCCGAGTAACATAGATCTAAGCAAAGCCAAAAACTTAAATTAGACAGAAATGCCTTCATATTTTTATTAGCTACCTTCCCAACAACAAAATAGCCATAGAATTGCAGTTCAGCCAATACATAAGAAAACATTGACAATTGGCTAATATTTTGTCGAAATTGAGGAAGATGAGTGTCAATCATTAGATCCAAGATGTCATAGATGAAAATAAATGGAATGGCAATAGGGATTTACCCAACATACCTTGATTTAGATTCCACCACATCTAGTTCCGACATTTGATTCTGAGTTTCAAACCGACGATAAAAGATCAAAACTTGGCTTCTTTGTCACGTGCAATTCCACCAAATCAAAAGGATGATGATTCGTTTAGTCTCAGAAAAGATAACCTCGGTTAACTAGAAAGTCCTCACGGTTGGACGATAGGCAAGGGGATCAACTGGGATGATGCTAAGCACGCTGCTGATAAACATTTATTAAGTGACATGATTAGGAAATAGCAAACAAATTTGATAGAGCCAAGAGGGCTAGAATTAAAACTTACAAATAACTAAGTTGAAGACAGCAGCTATTTGTAATAGCTAGCAAGAGCTAAATCAAATTGCCCAATACCCAAGCAGATTGAACCCAAAATTTTGGTGAACAATAACCAATCCAGCCCAACCCGAGAGCAAATCGATAATGATACAACCC
This sequence comes from Silene uniflora, assembly GCA_018983105.1. NCBI lineage: Eukaryota > Viridiplantae > Streptophyta > Magnoliopsida > Caryophyllales > Caryophyllaceae > Silene > Silene uniflora. The sequence continues at coordinate 1,632 of JAGPOY010004950.1, read as the reverse complement.
TATTTTACACAACCCACAGCAAAACCACCCAAGATGACCCTTGATCCAATAATGATGAGAATTAGTTTAATAATGATATAAGGTATACACAATACCTGATATTTAGCTTTATAATTTTACTTTGGAGACAATATAAATGGACATTGCGATAACCTAAACATGAAGTTATCACTCAGAAATTTGAAAACACGAAACAAAATGTTTGTTATTAGCACGAGTAGACAATAACCCAGACCCAATTGAACTAGACGTGCCACCGTATGATGCCTGAATCGAAGCCTACTAGATCAGAATGATGATGATACCCCCAACAAAAGTCAAACTCGTAAAAACCCGACCATTTTTAACTCTTAACCCTATTGCCGCCTCTAGATGTTTTATTATTTCACAGTAATTTTCCATAAGCAACGGAGATTACCAATAGGTAACAACGGAAAACACAAAAAAGAACAAGATTTCCATTAATAAACCAATTCCTCTTATGGCCCCTAAAACCACTACACGTCTAAAAACAAAACCCTAACTCAATAACTCTCCAAAATCACAGTAACGGACTAACGGTGATGTTATGTTGCCAAGGCTGAATTAACTAACAGAACTAACCTACCTTCCGATGAACTACAAACAACGCCCAAAACTCAACCAACCAAAGTATTCAACACATCAAATTCATTTGATGAAACATCTTAAAATCAATATATCATGCATCAAATTAACTAGCAATAAGAAAGACAAAACTAAATCAACAAACTCCGCACCATTTTTCATCATCACAAACACATTTATGGAGCAGCAATTTCAAATTATACCAGAAAAACAGAGAATTGACATACAAAAATCATCACAAATCAATCAAATCTAAACCTAAACCTAATCCGAACATCAAATTCATAAATTCAAATTAAACCCGCAAAACAACAAATTCAAATACAAAAATAACATCATAAATCAAAATCTAAACCTAATTAACACATTTCAAATCCACACAACATGAAATTAAACCAAAAACCTAAACCTAATCCTAAACATCAAATTCGTAAATTCAAATTAAAGAACCAAAACAACAAATTCACATACAAAAATAACATCATAAATCAAAATCGCAACCTAATTAACACATTTCAAATCAACACAACACGAAATCAAACCTAAACATTAAATTCAAATTAAACTATCAAGAAAAAACAAATTGAAATACAAAAACTAGGTAAGAAATCAAAATCTAAACCTAATAATCATCAATTGACAAAATACGATAAAAAGACAGTACCTAAGGAAGAACAACAGGATGACGATGACGGCGGCGAACGGAGAGCGAAGAAGAGAGAGAAAAACGAAGGAATTAAGAGAGAGAAAATCGAAGGAAGGGGAAACATAGAAGACAATGTACGGCTAAGGATATCAATGGCGTCAGGGTTTTCTCTCTCCTCTCTTGTTCAGCCTTCAAACCTCCGCTCTTTTTCTTTTTTTTTTTCTTTTTTTTTTTTATTTATTTATTTAATTAATTTTTCCTTTTTTAATTAATTTTGGAAATTTTAAGTTAAAGAAATGTGAATTAGTTTCAATTGATTTTCTATCATTATCGAATGTGAAATCGTTCCACGTTTGTGAATTAGGTTTTGCTAATTGTCT
>JAGPOY010004949.1:0-11433 GCA_018983105.1 Silene uniflora | reverse complement strand
TTGAAGAATGAATGCTTGTGAATTTTGGAATTGTGAATTATTGTTCTGTCGGCTAAAAAGGGATATTACAAGCTATTTATATACAACAAATGTGAATCAACAAAACAACAGTAAAACCTAGGGGAAAAGGGGCCTAAGACATGAAATACTTAGATCATGTCCCAGAAACAATAAAAGGTCTTGGCCCAATACTGGACCTGTTACTGGACACGTGCTTATCACGTGTCATGTGCTCCAACAGGTGTGTAGGATGCACCTCTTTTAGGGTTGCCTGCAATGTATCAGTGATTTAAGTGAGTTGGTTATTCTACTTAGTAGCTGGAGTTGTTATTTTCCTGAATTTTAAGGAGGTTTAGAATCTGCAGATAGTTTTCAGCATGTTGATTGTTGATGTTCAGGTAATACATCGGAAAAATTATAACCAGAAAACTTAAGGAGTCAAATTTTAAGAGTCTAAGAATGTCGTGACTGTCCTGACTGTCGTCTATATGTGAAATTGTTTGTTTTTTACAAGCTGATGAAAGCATTGCTCTTGCATCGCATCCCCCCTTTATTTGTGCTCTCGGAAGTTACAGCATGTTGATGGTGACCCTTTTAAATGCAGTGACCATTTAGGCTCCAGAACTCAGCATTTCCTGCTCTAAATTTGGTGTCTACAGAACAATGGAAAAGCGTAATAAAGGTGATACACCTGATTTCCTTTCTTCAGTTATCTAATTACCCTCTCGGGTTTGCAGATGGCATCCAAAAAGGGAGCGCGACACTGAGGTTGTCAGAGATTTTAAAAATGTTGTGTATTGTATTAGGTCTTTTAGGAGTGCATGAGTTTTAGTAAAAGAATAGATTCAAATGAAAAAAAAGCCATCACAAAGTTAATAATACAACAGATTAGGCAACCCGTTGCAAGATTTCCATCGCTTATGTCGCCTTTTTTAGTAGTGGTTTTACATTATATACAGATGGTAAAAGATGATATTTGTACTCTCTCGTGTCGGTTGTCCTTGTTTTCAAATTCCCTTGGTTTCGGTCAATTATTGATCCTTTTTATTTATTGCGACGGGTATTTTAACTAAAGGTAAACAAATGATTAAGACGTTGGAAAGTAATCATTTCTCTGATGCACAACCCATATCCCCTGGTATTGCGAGTCTTGAGCGAAGCGTGGCATAAGGAGATCTAAGATGTATTCCTCATGTTCATGGTCTCCATCTTGATAATTAGAGACATAGAATTATTTTGGAGCTTAAAATCAATGATTCTACAATCAAGGCATGTGAATCTAGTTGTCTTTTTTTTTTAGATAATTAGCCATTAATTTCATTGCTAAAGACCGTACTTATAGAATGTGAAACTGATAGGTATAGTCAATGTCTTTATATCATAGAATTGAAGCATATTTTTCTGTTGATTTAGATGTCCACTTCTTGGTTCTAGATTTTGACCACGAGTTTGAAATGCAACCGAGTTATCAAGGTTTTAAATCCGACCGCATATTGAGTCATATTATTGATCGCAAAATTTATAGTGAAAAATTGAGATTAGCTAGGTCACGACGACAGATTTAGAGATCTGGTCTCAAACGAACCAAGGTTCAATACTGTGGATATCTGTATTACTATAGTAAAGGTGGGATGAGATGTTACAATAGGTAATTAAGCGGGTACTAAAGTAACCTCACGTAGAGTATAAAACCGTTTCCTATGAGAATTTGTGGTTACATAAAGGGATTTTGCGTATTATTTTTTTGATGTTCTCATTGGGAACCGTTCCCGTTTGCAGTGTATCCTTAGGCTTGTCTAGTGAAGCATGCTCTCTTATGTAGTGTTGGTTTGATAATTCATTGTAGTTTACTGATTTTAGAGGAAGTTCTTACTTTGGTTCGACTTTGCTTCGGGTGAATACAACCTTAACCCCGTATTAAGAAAACCAAAAAGTTATTTCTGAATGATCCAAGATGAAATCACGTAAAAAATTACAAGTCTCATTATCCATGATAGAAAAAAGAGTTCTTGCAAGGGTAGATTGCACATGCATGAGCTTCATAAATGGGAACTCAAGACATGTATTGCTTACAAGTTAGTACAACTATGTAAAATACGTTGTACATACACTTGTACTGCATTCCACTTGTCCATAATTATAGTTTAAAATCAATATTTGAAACGCAACTTTAACAAGTGTATATATATGTATTATTGTCTAAGTTTGAACTTTGAAGACAACTTAAGATGTAGTATTAATCATGAGTTTTGAAGTGGCACCTTTTACTTCCCTTCATGAATACTCTTCGTTAGTGTTCTTAAATTTTAGAAACAATCTCGGGATAGGCAACTTTTAAGCGTCGACCGCCCATAATTTACAACCAAAATTCTTTTTTATTTCGGTATGTGCACATTTGAAATATACGGAGTATATACATAAATAATTTACCTAAGAAAAACTTATTTGTAAATCAAAATTCCATTAGGAATTTTTAATTGATTGCTAATTATCACAATCAGATAAATTTATGGTACAGTAACATGGTAATGCGTCATGTTATAAAAAAAAATGGAGGTGAATAATACTCGGATCTTATCACATACCCTCTCCATTCATATAATTTTCATACATTTGTTCAATATGTTTCAGGAATATTTTAATCAAATGTATGGAAATGAAATGAATAGAGGGTGCTTAAACTACCTTTTAGGGTGCAAACCGGTGTCCCACATCGGTAGAATAAAGATGAAAGATCATCTTTATAAGTGTCGGGAAGGAGCCCAAGAGTAAATCCGTGAGGCTTTGGCCTAAAACGGACAATATTGTACTATTACGGAGAGTGGACACAGACCCAGCAGGGGCCCAACACCAGGATATTCACGCTTCCGCATAACACTACCAATATAGCTTACCGAAACATCAAATAGATTAATATATTTACTCGAAAATCAAAATTACTAGTACTTACAATAATATACTCAATCCAATTCAGCCTATAGTTAATTTAGTTACTGCCAATATAACTTGATCCAACAATTTTGATGACATTTTCTGTGATTTGCTTGATGTTGAAGTTTATAAGAGGGAAAACATTCATCATTTGGTGAAAAAGTTGTACTCCTTCCTAATTCCTATGCTCATAATTGGCATTGAATTGCTCGTGTTTTAGTCGGACTATACTTCACATTTAAGTTTGGGATTTTCACCTGATTTATTTAAGCAATCTCATGTGCACAACATCAAATTTCATTGACCTATATTCTGTCATAACTTGCTTACTAATTAATCAATCTACGGTAATTAAGAATAAGATTTTAATTCAACATTTTAGGGTTTATTATATGTTTTGGATAATTAATTAAGTATTATGTAACTCGCTCCATCTTATTTATATTATCGCTCCCAAATTAATTGTATTTTTTCTAGCCAATATTGACCATTTTCAAGTAACAACTATTCTCTTCATTAAAAATTTAAAATTATTTTGTTGTTAGTTTTCAATAAAAGTTATTTCATTAAATTTCAGTAAAACATGCCAAAAAGAGGAGTTATTTCTCATTTTTCAGTGAAACGTTCCAGAAAAGAAAGTCAGACGATATAAATAGGATGGAGGGAGTATTAAAGGAAAATTAATGTTTATTTAATCTTTTATAATCAAATATAAATATTAACTTGAATAAAAATAAATAAAATACAAGGCTATGTAATGATATTTGTTTTATCAAGGCCTTTTTTTTTAGAATCCTTTGTGCAAAGAACATGCATTATCAGTAGGTCTTGTTTAAAACTGTCTCAAGGTAAGACGTCTCACAACCCTCCTTTTATTTACGTCTTCTTTAAATCAGTTGTGAATGTCGTCTTAACTTAAAACGGTCTTTAACCAAGAACCTGTGGCTGTGTCATTATATATACTAAGCAAAGACAAGATCAAATTTTTAGGACATTTTTGAATCCTCTATTCACATTAACTTAGTTTAATCAACATTTGTTCAACATACAACCCTTCATGTTACATATACTTATAGGAGTATAAACACAAACTTCTCCTACACATCAAAACCAAAGAAAAAATACACCTACATTACAAGAAAACTCAACAAAAATGCCATATTATTCATCTTCAAACAAGTTCTTATTAATCTTATCAATCCTAATTCCTTTCATAACTTGTACATTCTCCGAGACGCAATTTCCCGAGGATCCTCCAATCTTAGACGATATAAACCAATGGTGTGATACAGTCCCACATCCGGAGCCTTGCAAGTTTTTCATGACTGAACAAAAGCTAAAACCACCCAAGGAAAAATCCGAGTTTAGGAAAATGATAGTAGAGGTAGCTTTAGAACGCGCCATTCATGCTCAAAGCCATATATGGGGTTGGGGAATAAGGTGTGACGATCATAAGAAACGCGCAGCGTGGGCTGATTGTGTTAGGCTCTATGATCACACCATTATCCAACTTAATTACACCCTTAATGGCTTAACGAGCAACTCGAGTTTCACTGACTTTGATGCTCAAACTTGGCTAAGCGCTGCGCTGACTAACCTTGAGACGTGTTTAGGTGGGTCCGAAGACATGAATGTTACGACCTTTATATGGCCTCATGTCTCGTACAATGTTTCCGACTTGATTTCAAATAGTTTAGCTGTTAATGAAGGGTTAATACAGGCTGATAACTCTAGTACTAGTGATAATAGTACTACTACTGACGGGTACCCTTCTTGGGTAAGCCACAATGATCGGAGGTTATTGTTTGGTCGTAGATCATTAGCGGTGAAGAAAGCTATGTTTGTCGTGTCTAGGGGTCCGTCTGCTCGTTATAAGACGATTCAGTCAGCCATTGATGCCGCGGCTAGGAGTAATGTAAGGGGAAGGAAGGTAATTCATGTAAGAAGAGGTGTTTATAGGGAGAATATTTATGTAGGTCCTTATAATAATGATATTACATTGATTGGAGATGGAATAAGGAACACCGTTATCACTGGCGGTCGAAGTGTTCGTTCCGGTTACACCACTTATAACTCCGCAACTGCAGGTAACATTGATCGATCACCTCTTTTTCTTGATTGTTACTCTTTCCGTCCCTAGTGAATAGTTTACGTTTGCTTTATTTTGTGAAGGGAAAATAAAACAAACGTAAACTATTGACTGAGACGGATGGAGTACTTTGTGACGGTGTAGTATATTTCATTATGCCATTATGCTATAACATTCATCATATAATTACTACTTTTGTTTCTTTGATTTTAGTTTAGGATTTTGATTATACTTTGTTGTTCGAACTTAACTTATTGGCAATCGATAAACATAGACTAAAATGTAAATGCTAGTTGGTACACGGTCGAGGTTTTAGTCAGTCGTAAACTTGAACGATTAGATTTTGGATTAGAATCTAGTCGGAAAATTTATCATGCACACAGTCCGTCATACCAACCAACATTGGGCGTCCTCATAATAGCTTAGCTTAGATGTTTGTTTGTTTTTTTTTTTTTTTTTTTTGACAGCAGTAAAGAAAGGTATCCTACCTTAGCTCAAATGTCAAACGTCTGAATGCATGCATTATTGATCATTTGATACGAAAATCGAAGTTACGGAAACAGAAGATCTACATCTCATTTTGTTAAACTAATGTTTTAGAATTGAATGCTGCATCAACTTACTGACACTTATTTCAGTGATTAGAAGCAATAATCCTTACTAAATTCTGACTTCTGACATTTACTTAATACTATATTATGTGTTGATTAATTTAATCCAATTGGAACATGATTTGCTCTAAAGTCAGCACAATGATCCTTGAGCCAAGCAAAAACCCATGTTAATTATTCAACCATTCACACTATTACTCGTAATCGAACCCGAGACAGGAAAGAATCTTCTAACATGTTTTTCTTCCTTGCTAAATGTTCAGGAGTAGACGGGCTTCGATTCATAGCGCGTGATATATCATTCCGAAACACAGCAGGGCCTGAAAACGGTCAGGCTGTGGCACTGCGTTCGGGTTCTGATCTTTCGGTTTTCTACAAATGCGCTTTTTACGGTTATCAGGACACTTTGTTTGTACATTCACAAAGACAATTCTACAAAATGTGCTACATTTTCGGAACTATAGACATTATTTTCGGCAATGCTGCTGCTGTGTTCCAAAACTGTATGATCTATGTAAGGAAGCCGATTTGGGGTCAAGCAAATGTTATTACAGCTCAAGGCCGAGCTGACCCGAATCAAAATACAGGCATTGTGATCCACAGCTCGCGGATCATGGCCGACAAGGATCTTGAACCCATGGGCCGAACTGTCGTTACATATTTAGGCCGACCCTGGCAGCAGTACTCTCGAACTATTATCATGAAAACTTACATAGGTCCATTGGTAGACTCCGCGGGTTGGATGCCTTGGAACGGTAACAAGTTTCTGGACACTTTGTATTATGCCGAGTACGCAAATTTTGGACCGGGTTCAAAGGTTCGTAGACGAGTCAACTGGCCTGGATTTCATGTCATCAAAAGCCCAAATGTAGCCACATTGTACACCGTCGGTCATTTTATTGCCGGCAGGACGTGGTTGCCAACGACTGGCATCCCTTTTAGTTTAGGGCTCTGAACTTCCGAATCATACTCAAGGTTGATTGCTCGGAGATTAATTTCCCATTAATCTTAACTGTATGTATGATATGATATTTACCCGCGGCTGATTTATTCCCCCATTTTTTCCTAGTTTAAAAATTTCCAAGCCATGTAATTTATCTTCGATTGTTAATTTATAATCATTCGGTTCGCTTTTTATGAACATGATTTATACAACCAAATTACATTTGTAAAATCTGAATCCGAACAGAAAATCATTTACGGTCATAATGTGTGTATACAAGATACTTGTACAACAGCTTTACATTAAATTGCTCGTATTTCCAAAAAAAAAAAAAATATGATTTCTACAAGAATTATTATACATGAAAATGACGTTTTGACACTTCCATTAGCTTCTTAAAAAAAGGCGCACTACAAAATTTTGCTCGAGTAGTTATAATTAGTTGGGACTTGGAAGACACTTCTGCATTAAAAAATTACAGCTAAGAGGCTTTGATTGTAAGCAATATAAGGCCCCATAGAATGATAGCAATGAACTTCCTCCTCCAACACATTTGATTATTGATTCCGATACAAAAAAAACGTAAAGAACCAAAAGAATTGGAGATTCGGAGGGAGTAATATCCAGAAAGAACTGCAGACCAATACTTGAGGTACTTCATTACGATAACAAAATTTGACTACATCAACACATGTATACATTATCAAGATGATCAGAAAAAATAAAGTGTCATAGTCGGTAATTAACGAAATAACCGTGAAACTGATCTTCTTGGCACTTTACCCTCAAGCTTCAACCTCCTGTAAGCTTCCCTCATGTGGCATGGCCTGATAGGGCCTGTTTCCCTTCTTTCGCTCATCACTATTTTAGCTGCAATCCATAAAATAGCCATTAGTGACTGGCAACTACAGAAAAGAAACTAGCCGCCTAGCCGGTCCCTGGCGAGTGGTGTCTTATAGGAAACGTTACATACTGAACACTCCTTGAATCATGAACTACGTCATCCATATAGCCAGATTCGTTTAGAGCTATCTGACAGTGTGTCCACTGTCCAGGTGTAAACTTGGGCTATTTTTAATGAAAAATCCGCATTTTATTTGGCTTAGAATGGAGTGTCTCACTACCATACCCATGTTCGAGTATCGACATGAATGTCAGACATGGGTAAAAAAGCAATATGAAAACTCGGAGTAACATAAATCACGTATATGATGCCACCCATGGCAAAACGGCAGTGCGCGCAACAAGAAAATTCAGTGACAACTTTCAGCGTAAACAATCAGAGAGACAGTGGTTGATTTTATTAACTGTACCAGTGATACGGTCCACACTTCGTATATGTATCATTTTCTAGAATATTGATATTTACAATAATTATTACTGTAATTACTGTAATTGAAATTACCAGACTATGTTTATCTCAGTGTGAAGAAAATACTATTTGATGATGAGATACCCAAAACATACATTATACCAGAAGCCATTTTCTATCTATGATCAAGATTAAAGTTCAAAGTGTCCGAAATGAAAATGCATACCTGTCTCAACAAGCTCCCCAACAAACATTTTTGCAATACCAGACACCACGATCGTCATAGGTACAGATATCTTCTGACTGCCAGTTATGCTCACGAGCAACTGCAATTAAGTATAGTGCCATTAGAATAGGAAGGGTAAACAATCATAGACGCAGTAAAAAAGGAAGCCAAGACAGGCAAAAATCCCATAATTAAGATTGACGATTAAAGGAAGTCGGAATGAGTATGTAGCCATCACCCCTCCACATATACAGGTAATATGAGATTGAAACATTACCCTTTTCATGTTGGATTTTTGAAAACCAGCTCTTCGGAAAGCTTCGTATCTGCTCATTTGTTCCTCAGTAAACTGTGATAAGATGGTTCTGCAAGCAATGACAGTAACTAAGTGACATATTTCATGATCAGTGCTTCAAGCTTATAGGGAAAAAACATCGTAACGTAATTACAGCTAACTTGAGCGCAGTCATGGTAATAATGATAGCAATACATTTTACAATCAAGTTGCATCAAGCTAATATATCATTTACAGTTGCAATTAGGTACAGTCATGACTTATGATCTCTCACTGCACAGATATGAGATTTATGTAATTGACAGTCCGATGAAGCTGACAAATATAACAATGGTGAGTGGTAACATGAACATAAAGCATTTGCGTTCACATTTCACCCGTCCCATCCAACAAATACATGACAGAGTGAAAGATTTAATGTTCCAGAGATTACAATATCATCCCGGAACATTCCCTGTGTTTGGATGAAAAGATTTGGAGGTAAAGCAACTGGAGGGAAAGGAAGCATAACAATTTCCTTTATTTGGTTAACGAAATTAAGCAGGCAGCTGATGAAGAAGATGGAAAGCGTTTTCTTCCATCTCCCTCCTACACACAAAAATAAATCCTCTACAACATGAAATTTTTTGAAGGAGAACACAAAGGTCCCTTCCCTCTCCCCTCCCCTCCCCTTCCCTTCAACCTACTTTTGTGTCCAAAACAATGTCATACGGAGTTTAAAACTATGTCTGCCCGGGAAACCAGCATATATACAATGACGGCAACATGACTTGAGTTACAGCTACCGTAATCAAAAACAATTTTCCACTCGAAAACTTTCAGAGAACAATACAGACCGAAGTAAAACACCACAAAGATAAGCTGCAACCATTAGATTAGCAAAGCAAATGAAAACTCACTGCATTTTGGCCAATTTATCAGGGTCACCGCTAGGAGGGAATTTGCCCATTGCAACATCCATCTGCTCGTCCTCATCTTCGTCATCCCCATCCTCATCCTTGGCCTTATTACTGTTAAGCTGCAGTGTCCTTGCTAACGGCGGCCTGGTAGAAGTTGAAGCGACATTTGGATCACTGAAAACATCCTCAGGTTGATGATTTTCTTCATTTGATGAAGGCCCAACACCAAGTTGATTTTCATCAATGTTGGCAGCCGCAGCAGGAGACTCAGGTGGGGACTCCTCTTGCTCTTCAAATGCTGCTTCAAATGGATCCTTCGACATAACCACCACCTAAAATCTAAGCCCAAATACAGCAATGGCTTTCTTTAATCTTTAAGCCTCAAAATATTACTCCGCATTAACTACCCGACAACAAGACTCTATTTCATTTCAATAAGAAAAGGAAGGTGAGTTGACACTCACATATCAAACTCGTCACATCTTATAGACGAAGGAGAGGAGAGAGCGAAAGTTAACTCCTCCAAACAATCTCGAAAAAGAACCAATAATGGTCTTTAGAAAGAAAAAGTCACTAACTTCACTGATAAACCCTAAGTAGTAAGGATGCTAACTGCGAAATACTTCTAAATGGAATTAGACCACAATTCACATACCTATGCTAAATTTTCAATAAAACCGAACTACTAGAAACGCTCACTTATGTTCGAAAAAATTTCCCTAAAAGAAAAGGTTTTTTTACTACTACTCTCTACAAACAATACCTCGTATTGTATAAAGGACCCTAAATTGACAGTATCTCGAGAAGAACTTGGCCAAAAATTCTTAAATACTCTGGATAAGCTTAAAGAACATCATTTCTATGATACTCGAGGCGATTGAAACTGCCATGTTCATATAATAAACCCGTCTATTTCATGAATTAACGCAGAAAATAACCAAGAACGTGAAAAAGCACACCGCTAACAATCGAGACAGCGAAATAGTACCTCCTATTCAACTAGCTGTTTACATTTTGTTCTTTCGCGAGCAATTCAACTAATTGTTTACAATTCTACTATAATGTGACGAGTATTTTAATCAAACGAATTGAACACGAGATTTCAGAACTAAATTAGGGTTCAAAATAAACCACATTACGATTCAAATTAATCAACTAAAACCTACAATTACAGTACAACAGAGCGCCAAACTCAATTGATATTCAACCAATTTAGCCCCAAATTGTATGCTCTAGGGTTTAAGATAATGAAATTAATACTGAGCATCATGATAATTAAATTGGTACAAAATGATTGCAATTGAATAATCATAAATTTGGAAATTAGGGTTGAAGGATTAATTTACCTTGAAATTTGATAGGAATTCGAAAGAATGATCGAGCAAATGTAAACTGTAAAGAATCAATTGCGCTTTTTTTGTTCAGTATGGTTTTAACTTGAGAAATTATGCAAGTGACCCGTATACGATTATATAAGTAATCCGTATGTATGTCAATTTATGCAGGTGGATCGACACAAATACGACACGAGATTTAATTGGTGTTATATTCGATATCGTTTACATGTGACACAAACACGAACCCAACACAATTCGATCAGTTCCGCAAGGTCTAGTTAAAATGTTCATAATTTTTTCAACTTTGAAATCACGTCCGCATCCCTCTAGGCTCTGTTTGGCATGGCAAATAAGCTAGCTTATTTGACTAAAGTAGCTTATTTGACCAAAATTCCAGCTACCTGAAATTTTTGAGAGTGTTTGGCAAGTACCTTATTTGTTAAATAAGCTACCTAAAATGAAAAGCTACATAGAGTAGCTTTTAGAAAATAAGCTATCTGTTTTATTTTATTTTACTTATTTGCCCCTTCAATTTATAATATTAAATATTTTGTTCCGGGTGTAATTACGAGTGTAATTATGGAGCAAGTTTGTGGTACACGTAAGCTCGTAAGATGTGGATGAAAGCTTGACTCTTGTATCTTCCTGCAAAATGAACAAACGGAGGGCACGGCTTGGGGCCGTGCGAACTCACTCCGACGCTCAAGTCAGTGACTTAGAGATAAGTGTAATTGAGGAGAGATAAGAGAGTTGATACCAAATGATGTGAGAGGATCTTTTTGTTGTATGT
>JAGPOY010004948.1:0-13277 GCA_018983105.1 Silene uniflora | reverse complement strand
TTATTAAATTGTTGTTTGATAGACTCGACCTAAATAATTTGTAGAATACGGATTAATGAATTAGACATTCATATTAGGTCATACATGAACTTTCACCTAGGATTAAATGAACTTCTTTAAAGATTAATGAATTCATCTCTCTCCTACGACGATTCTCTCGCTAGTTAGAATGCGCATGCTTAGCATCCATTCTATTGCACTCGATGACTAGAATAGTCAATTGACCCCCCAAGTTTGGCCATGTGATTGGCCGTGTATGTTGCTCGTATGTCTCGGCCATCGTGCCTTATTATTTGTTGTTCGATTGTTTGGTTTTCGCGGTTTTATTTCAATTGTTATTGTTATTAAATCGTTGTAATCGTTGTAATTTAATTCAAAGCAATGTAATTTGTAACTTATAATAAGGGTCTAGTTAGTCCTTTATTTTGAGTCAATGATTTTCAAAATCTTTGTTTTAGTCAATTAAATCAATTGTATTTAGTTGGTTAAACCAAAGCGATTGTGCAACAAACAATGAGAAAGCCAAGGACGAAGTCCTATGTGAGCCATGGCTTCCTCATTGGCACGTTTTCCAAAGTCAAATGAGACGCCTAGTTGGGCGTGTGTGTCGTTATTGTTAGCAATTGTATATAGATCGAGTTGTATCTATTTCCACTTGTTTGCGCATCGAGTCGGCAAGAATTGCCTGGGTTGTAATAGTTAGCTCCCCAACGGCTCCCCCATTCCCATCTAAGCCATGTTATGACTGCTTGCTAGAATAGCTAAATCAATCTCACATGCTAAATCACTTCGACGAAGTAGCTTAGATGCATTAAACCACTAGAAACCAAATTCACACGTTAGGCTCAAAGAACATGGTTGCACTACATATGACGATCAAATTACTATTCCGATTAGCCATCGTTTTCCTTAGTAGAGGCCGTTTTAAACGGGCGGGGATGGGTGTTTTATTAACGAACTTCCCATCAAGTACTTTCACACGAACTCATTTCTCAAAAGGTTTCCAAGTTTTCCTAAAATTTGGTGGCGACTCTTTTCAAACGAAAACCCCTTTCTTTTTCAAGGAACCCCGGTTTTCCACATCCACACCTTGAAAATCATTTAAATGAACTACAATGCTATCACCATCATTATACTCCAGTTTCACTAGTTTTCTCATTAAAGAGGCCTTACTCATAGCGGTTTTGTGTGCGTACATATCTTCAAGCTTCTTCCACAGCTCATATGCATTAGTATCATTAGCAACATGCTGCAAAAAACTTAAGTCAACAAATTGTCTAATTGTACCTACAGCTTTTCGGTTCAAGATATTCCATTCCTTCTCAATCACCCCGGTTGGTACGTCTTTAGTTGTGATCGGTTCATACAAGTCTTTGCAATAAAGAAGGTCTTCCATTCGGGTTTTCCATGTTGAATAATTTCCATAATTCAACATAAATATCCCATGAACACTAGCCTTATCCTCCATCTTTAACAATACCACAGGCGAACAACCTATGGCTCTGATGCCACACTATTGGGAAAGGGGGCGATAGACACACTAACACAAGCGGAAGCACAACTACACCTTTCCCTCTTATGAAAGCAAGATGGGAACCCTAATCACAGCTAAACAACCACACAATGAACCAAAGTAAAAAGTAGACAATAAGAAAGCTAATGCAAATAATAAGAAGAAGACACGAGATATACGTGGAAACCCCAATGTGGGGAAAAACCACGGGCACCGTAAGCCGGTACCAAGCCCTTCCACTAATTCAATAAGAAACAAAGTGGGTACACCAATTAATCCTCCCTAGTAAACACTAGAGGCATTCACAACATCAACAACACAATAATCTTCACTAAAGAGTGGAAAACTACTCAAAACGAGTAAAATAAAGGAGAGCAGAAAAGACTGACTTAGAGAGCTTCAATTGACAATCCAACCGTTGGATTTCAAGGTCCAAGGTGCAGGAACAACATACTAAAATTTCGTGGCAATCGGAGGTCGTTTGGGCGTCGATCAGAGCTGGAGAAGTTCAGCCCAAGCTAAAAAAACGAGTTCATCTACACCTCTTTTCCTCTCTGTTTTTTCTGCTCTTTTTCTCAATTATTGTTGCTGGGAAATTAACCCCAAAATATAGGGTTTATGTTCCTTAAATATTCCAAGGAACCCACAAAATTAGTAAGGGTAAAATGGTAAAGATACACCCATTTTCTTACTACTTCACATGAGTAATGACCCATATGGTAAATAACAAACCCAACATAATTGGGCTCATCCTCCATGTCGGAGGGAACGACCCAACAATTTATAATTTATTAAATCTTGACTAAGCAGAAAAACAGTATAAATATTTTTTTGGATCACCTATTCTCTCCGTCCCGGTCAATAATTATCTTTGTTTAAAATCCCGCTCACAAAAATAAATAAAAATAAATAGATAACTATTGACGAGGACGAAGGGAGCAATTATTACAATATCACATACCTGGTGATTTGGTCGGAACTAAATGAAATCTTAACCCTAACAGTATTAGGAAATAGTTTATATTTTATCTTGTCAATATTTTATTGTATCTTTTATTACTTTCTTTTGTATCAAGATTGATATCTTAGGTTAGTCGGTTTCTTCTTTCTCAAGTTGTAAATCTTCCATATCTTAGCATTAGTGCCTTGTATAAATAGGATAGACGATGTATCAATTTATTTATCAATAATAATCATAACCTTTATACTTTTTATATGGTATCAGAGCCTTTACGATCCCAAACTCGATACCCAATTCTTCAATCGACAATGACTTCCCAAACCTCCATCCCCAACTCCGCCGACCCTTCCTACCCTCTCGTCCACATCAACCTTTCCATGGTCGAGAAACTTACCCCACTAACCTTCCTCCCTTGGAAAACACAAATTGAGTCTATCCTTTTTGGGTATGACCTTGTCAAGTTTCTTGACGGGAGTCATCCCCTACCACCACCCACCATAACCATCACGCCCGATGCTACTGCCGCTGAACCTAAGCCTGCGACTACCACCATCGCCAACCCTGCTCACCAGACCTGGCTACGCCAAGATAGGCTCCTTTATGGTGCCCTTCTCGGTACCATTCCTCCCACCGTCTCACCCCTAGTCATCCGTGCCAAAACCTCTCAAGAAGCGTGGGAAATTCTCTCCGCTACCTATGCCAACCCGTCTCGTGGTCACGTTCTTCAAATCAAAGAACGTCTCAACTCTCTATCCAAAACCACCCAATCTATCTCAGAATATATGCAAGCCATTAAAGCTTGCACCGATCAACTAGCTATTATGGGCAAACCAATGGACCATGAGGATATTATCTCCAAAACCCTAAAAGGTCTCGATTATGATACCTTCAAACCAATTATAGATGCTATGATGGCTCGTGATGAACCTATTACCTTCGAAGCACTCCACGAAAAATTAATTAACTTCGAACTAACCAACAAACAGACTACCCAGCCTGCCCCCTTCCCTGCCTCTGCCAATGCTGCCACCTATCGCCCCAACACCACCCGTGCTGCCCCTCGTCAGCCTTATCCCAACCAGCCTTATCGCAACCCTGCTCCACCAACCACCAACAGACCACCCACTACCCCTGCTTCCGCTTCTCCTAATCCTTTCAAGGGCAAATGCCAATACTGTCGTATTGTTGGCCATGTTATCTCTCAGTGTCACAAATTTAGCAAGGCTTATCCTGGTGTTATCTTCCCGCCTCCCACCACCAATACGCCACCACCACCACCACCCCAGGTCCACTCGGCACATCAACAGACCCCTACCTCCCCAAAGCCGTGGCTCCTTGATACTGGTGCCACTCACCACCTCACCAATGATCTCGACACCTTAGCCCTTCATGCCCCTTATGATGGTCTTGACGATATCATCATCGGCGATGGCTCTGGTATTCCGATTACTCATATTGGCTCTTTTTCTATTTCTCATAATTCCACTGTTTTATCTTTTAAAAACGTTTTATGTGTCCCTAACATTTCTCGTAATATTATTTCCGTCTCTCAATTTTGTAAAGACAACGATGCTTTTTTTGTTTTCTCATCCAACTCGTTTCTTGTTAAGGCTATGAAGACGGGTCAAGTTCTTCTCCAGGGAACCATCAACACTAGTGGCACTTATGAATGGCTCCCTCCCACCGCACAAGCACACACCAGTCAACTTTCCAACGGCCACCTTTGGCACCACCGCTTAGGACATCCGTCCCAACCTATTATTACTTATTTACGCACTACTTATAATTTAGATATTCCTTTTAATTTTCCGTCAAATTGTAGCTCTTGCGATATAAGCAAGAGCCATAAGCTTTTTTTTTCGCAATCATCAATAAAAAGTAGTGCGCCTTTGCAATTATTATTTACAGATGTTTGGACTTCTCCAGTTTATTCTTTTGATAGATTCAAATATTATCTTATTTTTGTTGATCATTTCACCAAATATATTTGGTTTTTTCCTAATAAAAATAAATCCGACACCACTCAAGTTTTTACACGTTTTCAAAAATTGGTTGAAAAGTTTTTCAATTTACCGATTATTCAAGTCTATTCCGACAATGGAGGTGAGTACATTAAACTCTCACTTTCCCTTGCCAATAACGGAATCACTCACCTCACGACACCTCCACACACACACCTGAGCACAATGGTTACTCGGAACGCCGCCACCGTCATATCGTCGAAACTGGCTTGTCACTTTTGTCTCAAGCTCGGCTCCCTGACACTTTTTGGCCGTATGCTTTTGCTACAGCAACGTACTTAATAAATCGCTTACCCACCCCCACCCTCCAACACGCCTCACCATATCTCAAACTGTTCCAAACTCCTCCTAATTACACGAAGTTACGAAGCTTTGGGTGCAAATGCTATCCATGGCTTCGTCCTTATACCAAACACAAACTTGAACCTCGCTCTAAACCCTGCGTTTTTGTTGGTTATTCCTTGACACAAAGTGCCTACATGTGCCTTGATCCAACTACAAACCGCCTATATGCTTCTCGCCATGTTAAGTTTGTGGAAGACGATTTTCCATACCCATCCCTTGTCTCCACTGCATCCTCCTCTATTTCCCCACTCACCACAACTCACTGGTTTCATGACGTGGTTCCCACCCCTGCCATCTCCTCACCAACACACCCATCCACCACTGTGCTGTCTCCTCCTCCTGATTCACCTCCATCCTCGCCCACCACCAGGACTGTCACTGTTACCACTACTGATGCTCCTACTACAACCCACCCTGACCCCTCTTCGCCTCCCTCCAGTCACACCTCTGCTCCTACTAAAACAGAGCTCACCTCTCCTTCCACCCAATCTCGACACCCTATTAAGTCTGTCTATTCCCGTCGTAAGCCTCACCGTGCTCCTTCTCCTGCCCCATCCCAACGCAACATCACCACTCGGCTGCAAAACAATATTATCAAGCCCAATCCCAAATATGCCAAAACCGCTACCCTATCTGCCCCTCCTTACCTTCCCACTACGACTAAACAGGCCCTTGTTCATCCTCTTTGGCGCGCAGCAATGCTTGCTGAATATCAGGCATTAACCACGAACCAAACCTGGACTCTTGTCCCTCCTACTTTTGCTCAGAACATTGTCGGTTGCAAATGGGTGTATCGAGTTAAGTATAATCCTGACAACACAATTGACAAATACAAGGCTCGCCTAGTTGCCAAGGGGTTTCATCAACGACCCGGTTTCGATTATTCTGAAACCTTCAGTCTGGTTGTGAAACCCACCACGGTTCGTTTAATTCTTTCTCTTGCTCTTAGTCGCGGTTGGCCTCTCCGTCAACTCGACATTAACAACGCTTTTCTTCAAGGTCACTTGACTGAAACTGTTTTCATGCAACAACCACCGGGTATTATTGATCCGTCTCATCCTACATATGTTTGCAAGTTATCTAAAGCCATTTACGGCCTGAAACAGGCTCCTAGAGCCTGGTACATCATCTTAAAAACCTTTTTGCTCTCTTACGGTTTTGAAAACGCTATTTCTGATTCCTCTCTATTTTTATACAAAAGTTCATCCACCCCGATTTATTTACTAGTTTATGTAGATGATATTATCGTCACTGGTCCTAATCCTACTTTTGTTAACAACTTTATCACAACCCTTTCGGAAAAGTTTTCATTAAAGGATGTAGGGCCTCTGTCGTACTTCCTTGGTGTCGAGGTCACACCCAATTCCCATGGTCTGCGCCTCACCCAATCCAAGTACATTTCTGATGTTCTCACCAAGTATCATATGATTGATGCTAAACCAACACCTACCCCAATGGAAGTGTCTCCTGGTTTCACGCAATCTGATGGGTCTCCCCATCCAAATCCCACCGAATATCGGGCTGTTATAGGCAGTCTTCAGTACTTGTCTCTAACGCGGCCTGATATCGCTTTCTCTGTTAACAAACTTGCCCAGTATATGCAACACCCCACTGATCGTCATTGGTTGGCTGTCAAACGCTTACTTCGCTACCTTGGAGGCACTATTCATGTTGGTCTCCAACTGTTTCGTCATACTCCTCTCCGTCTCCATGCCTACTGTGACGCGGATTGGGGTCGTGATCGCGACACCTACGTCTCTACCACTGGCTACATCACCTACCTTGGCCGCAATCCCATTTCTTGGGCTTCTCGGAAACAACGTGGTCTTGCTCGTTCTTCGACCGAGGCGGAATTTCGGGCTGTTGCCGAGACTACTGCCGAGCTCAATTGGCTCACCTCTTTGCTTACTGAACTTGGTGTTCAAGTTACCCCACCGTTGATTTATTGTGATAATTTAGGCGCCACTCATTACGCCGCCAACCCCGTGTTTCATTCCCGTATGAAGCATCTTGCCTTGGCTTTCCACTTTGTTCGTGAACAGGTTCAGAAAGGTCAGCTCTTTGTTCGTCACATCTCTAGTTCTGACCAGCTCGCTGATATCTTGACTAAGCCCGTGGCTCATTCTCATTTCCTCTCTTTGGTGTCCAAGCTTGGTCTCACTTTTGCCTCGTCCAGCTTGCGGGGGCGTATTAGGAAATAGTTTATATTTTATCTTGTCAATATTTTATTGTATCTTTTATTACTTTCTTTTGTATCAAGATTGATATCTTAGGTTAGTCGGTTTCTTCTTTCTCAAGTTGTAAATCTTCCATATCTTAGCATTAGTGCCTTGTATAAATAGGATAGACGATGTATCAATTTATTTATCAATAATAATCATAACCTTTATACTTTTTATAACCAGAACCTTTCGAGTCCGGTCTCGAAACCAAAATCGACTGCTTCAAAATCGGAAGGCTTTCGACATCTTTGTTCAGCGAGCCTCTGATACGAGCAACAATTCTAACTCTTCCACTTCCAATTGATGCCATTTTTTTTGTTAATTATGAACTTTGATTAAATTAAATAATTAGTTTGATAAATTAAGAAAATAAATGAATGTATATAAATTGAAGAAGAAAATGCAATTAAAATTGTGGATTTGATGGGTGAAATTTAAAAAGTAGCCGTTATTGGTTACCATTTTACCAATTGTGTGGATTTTGAATTTTGATATTTTATTCCAATTTAATCAATTGGCGTTTGGGACGCTCCGTTTCTGGAATGTTGGTAAAGTGTACGCTGGAAGACTCTCGGTTAAGTGTTTTTGGTCAGCTGTCGTCGACAAGTTGTTAATTGAACCTGGTAGGTAGACCGGGCAAATGGGTCAATTGAGTCGGGTTTGAGTGGGTCAGCTCGGGCCAGGCCAATTCGCGTCACTTCGGGTTTGTTGGTAGGGTTTGTTTCGGGTCAGGTTATTTCGGGCCAAGTCATTTTCGGGTTAATGAGAAAAAAAACCATTTCAAGCATTTTCGGTTCAATTAGAGTTGGGTTTTGTCGGGTCATTTTCGGGTTAGGTGGTTTTAGATCAGGTCATTTTCGGGTCGGGTCAATTACGAATCAAGAAAGCTCAGGTCATGTTCAGGTCGGGTCGGGTTAATTCGGGTTTCGGATCACATTCAGATGATGTAGTTCGGGTCAATTTCGGATCTCCGGTCAACCTTTTTGGGTCGGGTCATTCAGGTCTGGTTGCTTTTGTCAGGTCTACTGGTATGTCTAACAAGATTTGAAGCGGGTATGAATAATGCATTTTTCTAGTTTACACAGTCTAATATGTTAATCCGTTTTAAACCAATTCACATATTAATCTGTGAGATTTAAATTTAGTTCAGGTCAAAAAAAGTTTAATTGTACTCCCTCCAATCCACAGCAAAAGTAACACTTGCTTTATCACACTTACCGAGGCACGTTTTGCAACGTGAATATCTTTAGTTACACATTATTAAAAATTATAAAAATCAGATATTTTTATAGCATTCATGATGATAAATCAAACAGGATCTCACATGATTATATTTTGTCTTATAGATTAAGAATAATATCAAAGATTCCCTACAATCCTACAACCTTGAATAGCGCCAAAAGCAAGTGTTGTTACCTCTGGTGTGGATCAGAGGGAGTATAAGTTTAAGTTTAGCTCAAGTTCAGTCAATTCAACTTCTATAAGTTCAGAAAAGTTAAGCTCCTATAAATTTAGCTCAGCAAACTTAAGTACAAAAGAATACCGGACATTCTTATTCTCCCTTCACTCCAATCATCTTGGGTTTGGTTTCGGATTTACCTTAATTCAGTTTCGCCGGGTTATAGGCCATTATCAGAGGGTTTTGCTACATTTTAAGTTCTTTCGGGTTGGATTTGCTTAAATTTAGATCGAGTCGCTCGGGTTAGGATCAGACTTATCGCTCTAGATACGATCATATTGTCAGAAGGGAGTAAGTCCTAAGCTCTAGATTAACACCTTTTGTACAATCAATAAGTCTCACTTGTGACGTATATATCCGTCATAAATTTGTGATGGGTCAAGTATTACCCACATGGGTAGATAAGACAAAAAGTACAATGCATAGAGAATTACGAATGACTTGTCTTTATCCTCCCATGTGTATACGTTTTATTTGACCTTTCACAAGCAGCTTGTGACGGATATTAATCGTCACAAATGAGAATCTGTGCAATAATTATTCTATGCCATAGTACAGACGTACAACATTAGGATCCAAATTGTAACATTAGAGCATTACGCTTGGTGTACAACAATGACTACTTAAACAATAACATACAATTGACAAATACTACACACATTAACAAAAGCCTGAAAGATAGACTTATTGTTGGACATTCACACATGAATCATCTCATGTATTGTTGATCTTCGCTTTGGCCGCCCTCATCTTCAGGACAACTATCACATACAACCAGTTATAACCATCTTCGAGTCGTCGGAAATATGCATACCTCCACCTCCTATTCAACACCAAACACCCAAAAACCAGTAGCAACTCCCGACATCACTACCAGGTCCAACCCCATTTTCTTGAGCTTCTCTTTATTATTGCCATTGCTATCGTCAGTCGTACCGTTATTCTGCTTGTCAGCTTTGCTTTTGCACTTCTTAGGTAGAAAATCTGCACATAGATAAGGATTTCCGGCATATATTGAGGCTTGGTCAGACAGGACTTGTAGCTGGTTTCCAGTCGGGATTTGGCCGGAAAAATTGTTGTAGGAGAGGTTAAGATGGCTTAGCATAGGTATTTCACCTACGCTTGTCGGGATTCTTCCCCTGAGTTCATTCATTGACAAGTCAAGTGAGATCAATGACGTCAAACCCCCAATATTCTCGGGAATCATTCCAGATAGCTGATTATACGACAAGTTGAGATTTAACAAGCCGGTGATCTTTGTCAAGTCGCCAGGAATGCTACCTACCAAGTTATTGCAAGAGAGGTCTATATCCACCAAATATGGCAGCGAGCTTGTATATGCACGCTCTATTCCTTGTATTACCTCACTAACGTCACTGTAAAGTTTTTCCCACAATGTATTATTTGGTGAAGTCATGGCTGTAAGGTTACTCAAACAACGAGGAATAGATCCCGTAAAATGATTATATCCTAGGTCCATGATTTGGAGCTTAGGCAAGGAGCATATTTGCCTAGGAATTGTTCCACTAAACTTGTTTCCTTTGAGCCTAAGTATTTGTATATTTGTCATGTTTTTGGCATTAAACCACTTGTGCATTTTCCCTGAGAGCTGATTTCCACCAATGTCTAAAACTTTCAGATCTGCGAGATCGCTAAAGCATGAAGAGATCTCTTCGGTCAACATGTTGTCATTCAAATGCAAATAAAATCCATCGTTTCTTGCTTTTTCATTTTCAAGGGCCATATCATTATAGCTAATGATATAGTGACGGTCTCTTAAGTTATGAAAGCAGGGAATACGTCCTTTGAGGTTGTTGTATGAGAGGCGTAAAAATGTAAGAAAAGGAGCCTTGTCCCAACAATTTGGAATTTCCCCTGATAAGCTATTATTTTGAAGATCTAAAAAAGCCAAGGTTGTAATATAGCACAAAAAATGCGGGATTGGACCCGTAATTTGATTATTGGAAAAGGCTCAAGGACATCAATGCCGAAGGAGGCCTTGTCTGATAAGGACCGAAACAATTTGGAATCGCCCCTGTTAAACTATTATTTTGCATATCTAAATTCCACAATGACGTAGATTGGCACAAAAAATTATGGATTGAACCCTCGATTTGATTATTAGCAAGAACTAGCTCTTCCATGTTAGGCATTAAACTACCTAATCGTTCCGGAAGCGGTCCGGCGATAAAATTATTTTGCAGATATATATTTTTAGCCTGTCTATATATTTCAGTTTTACTGCTATTCATCGACAACGTTAACCCAGAAAGAGAGTTATTAGAAAGGTTGATTGTGAAAGCGTTTATGGGAAAAATAGCAGACCCGCTAAGCTTGTTGTTAGAAAGATCCACAATGTCAAGTGGTTGCATTGTATGAAACCAACTGGGCATGAGCCCGGAGATATTTGCATTAGACAAATAGAAACGTTCTAGGGTCTTTTGAGTTTGAAGCCATGGAGGAAGCTGTCCATTGATTTTGCAGTTTGAGGCGAAGAATGTATAAAGTTGGAAAGGAGGCACCCAATCAGAAGACAGGTTGAGTGTTAGCATCGTATCAAACAAGTGTAATCTTGTCAAGCTTGAGAGGTTAGCAAAGTGGGGTTCAGATAAAACTGTACCTTCCAACGGATTATAGCTAATATCTAAAATTTCCAGCTTGGAAAATTTTCCTAATGATGTCGATATTTTGCCACTCAAACTGATTATTAGAAAGATCTAAGGACTCCAATTTTGATGGAAACCTAAGAGAGGATGCTATCGAGCTCAAATTATTATAAGAAAGATCTAGGACCGTCAAACTTGATAGCTTCCCTAAAGATGATGGAACCTCACCGAATAACATGTTGTTACAAAGATCAAGGGATTCCAGATTGGTGAGGTTACCTAATTCAGAGGGACCTAACCCACCAAGAGAAGCATATGAGAGATCAAGATACCTGAGTTGCTTCATCGAGCCCATAAATCTTGGGATTGAGCTATAACTGAAATCATTGTTGCTCAGGTCCAAGCTCTCCAGTTGTCTCAGCTCAAGCAAATACACCAAGGACTCGAGGTTCTCCATTTGAAGTAAATTATAAGGCCCATTGTTGCTGTCGCCCCCGCTAAGATCGAGTTCGAGAATATGGCCGGTTGTGTTATCACAAACCACCTGACTCCATTCACAGCATTCATCACCTTCCTACGTAGATGAAACGTCTGTGTCAAAGTAGGTGACGTTAAGCTTGGAGTCGAGGAGGGCCGCTCTTTCAGAAGGTTTACACCTTATTGTTGAGTTGCAGTTACAACATCTTGTATTGAAATTGAAAAGGATAAATATGTAAATCAGTAGGCAAGTTATTGATGTGTGAGGAGTTTTTCAGATACAGATTTCAGACGGTATGATAAGCATGACTGCTAGGGTGAGGGTTAGAGAGTTTATATAGTACTCTCTAACCTAATACAGATTTGACCTAATAAGGCCCAAGACAGAAACCTAGCCCAATACTACTAACGGACCGTAGACGGATGTCTACTAACAGATTCAAGGCATTGATCCAACAAATCTCCACCTTGACTTGAATCCTCTCACAAACAGACAGATGCACCTCATAGATGCCAGATGTACTAGATGCACCCCCATAGATACCAGATGTACCAGAAAAACTCTTCTCCCTTCCCCCTCAGAAATTGCCCACAACGGGGCAATCAGATGCTTCGGATATTTAGCAAGTCCAAACAATGTTGGAACTTGCTCTGCGGAACTGACTTGGTAAACATATCAGCTGGGTTATCAGCAGTACCCACTTTGTTCACCCTAATCCTCTTCTCATTCCTTAGGAAATGATATCTAACGTCAATGTGCTTAGTCCTCTAATGATGGACTTGATCCTTAGCCAAACAGATTGCACTGAGACTATCACAGTACACAATAGCTTGATCTTGATGTAGACCCAAATCATTGATCAGCCCCTTTAACCAGATTCCCTCCTTAGCTGCTGCGGTCAACGCCATATACTCAGCTTCTGTAGTAGATAACATTACTGTAGGCTGCAAAGTAGCCTTCCAACTGACAACCGAACCAGCAAGAGTGAAAACATAGCCAGTCATAGATCTTCTACCGTCCACATCTCCAGCATAATCAGAGTTAGAATACCCTGACACTAAACACTCTATATCACCTCCATAAATGAGACCAATATCAGAAGTTCCCTTAAGGTACCGGAAAATCCTCTTCACAGCCTGCCAATGCTCTTTACCTGGATCACCCATAAAGCGGTTCACCACACTGACTGACTGCGCTAGATCAGGTCTAGTGCAGACCATAGCATACATCAAGCTACCCACTGCACTAGAGTACGGAACTCGGGACATGTACTCCCTTTCTTCAGCTGATTTAGGTGCGAAAGCAACAGACAGATGTGCATTCGATGCACTAGGAGTATCTATAGGTTTTGCATTAGACATGCCAAATCTGGATAGAACCTTCTGAATATAGCCCTTCTGAGATAAGAAAAGCTTTTTCTTACTTCTATCCTTATAAATCTCCATTCCCAGAATTTTTCTTGCTGCACCCAAATCTTTCATCTCAAATTCAGCACTGAGAAGACCCTTCAATTTCTGAACATCAGACTTGCTTTCTGCAGCTATCAACATATCGTCTACATATAGGACCAGATAAATGAAAGATCCATTCTTCAGCTTGTTGTAGTAAACACAACAATCATACGGACTCCTATTGTAGCCAATCTTCAACATGTAGCTGTCAAACCTCTTAT
>JAGPOY010004947.1:0-11438 GCA_018983105.1 Silene uniflora | reverse complement strand
GCAAAAATGATGATGCCAAAGAAACCATTAAAATCAGATTACGAGATAACTGCTAATGGTATTTTGCTAAAATCAGATTACGAGATTAAATCTCATACTGATTTTTCTGTTTAAAATTCTTATTTCTTTTAGACCTTCAAAACTAAAGATGTATGATTGAAAGTAACTCTCCGATGCTAAAATGGAGAGTAAATCAATCAAATCTTAAAGAAGGTAAAAAAAGAAGCAAGAAATTAGACTGAAGAAATAGTTCCTAGAGAAAACCTAGCTGGGGGAAAAACAAAGAAGAGAAAAGCAAACTCATTTTATTTTCTAGGATTCTTCTCCATAAATAACACCCTTTTGTTGGGCTACTATCTTCTATTGGCCCCGTCCTATGCTATAGGACGGTCCTATAGGAAAGTTACCGAACATTTTTGCAAAATTTGAAAATTTTTGGTGAAATGGAAAGCAAAGGACCACATCAAGGGATGGGCTTCCATAATGTCAGTATGGTTTAATTAAGGTTCAAATAGGTGGGAAATCGTAGCCCATTTCATTCTGTGTTCATCTATGTGATCTAAATTCTGCCAATTGTATGTATCCACAATGACCTGAACATTTGGATCAAACTATATCACTATCCAGAGTTAAACTTTAGTTAGACATTTTAGACCCATTCAATCAAGCATCCTCCACTAATGAGGAAAAAAAAAAAAAAAAAACCTTATATTAGACTGTTATGTGTGTATAATCGACATTTAGAAATCCAATCACGTGATTATCTATATGGCTATATATGATGGTATGATGTAAGACTAAAAAAATTGGTGATAAGATAACAACTATAAGAACAATTTCTAGACAAAATAATATTTTATATTGGTATATTGAAAAATAGTAAATTATCGAAATTACATTGAGGGGTTTGTTGGTCCAATCCACGTTGGAGGTAGAGTACAATAGTTTGCAAGAGTTCAAGTGTGTTAATTTCTGTTCTTTTTTGCTTAATTTCAGTTCAATTTAGCTTATTTCAATTCAGTTCAATTTATTTTAACTCTATTCATCTCAAAAGTTTTGATTCACACCAGTTCTTTTCAGCCCACTTCGTTGGCCTACAAAAATAAGGCCTTACAAATACTTTGTAATACATTAATTTGTAGTTTGCCCCTATACGATAAAACTTGTACTCTTGTCCCAATAATAGAAAAACTTGATAATATACAACAATCAGTTTTACTCTTTAGCTACACGCTTTATGAAGGATTGAAGGCCACATCAATTGATCAAAATTGTTAAAAAGAATGAGTCTTCCATATGACTATTACCAACTCCAAGAGAGCCTAAAATTGGGATTATCTTTATAAAATATCAAACTTATTTACTTATTACGTATGTTATTCCATTTACCAAAAGACTTATTACGTATGTTATTCCATTTACCAAAAGGCTAGCACGATAACAATTCTCGCACCTCAAATAAGATGATGCAACGAATAGTATGGAGTGTTGGTTTTCATTCAAACCTCTCGCATCCAACATGCTATGCAAATACATTCGGAGTATATATATTGAGAAGGTGATACTTAAACTCAACCGTAAACTCAATATCATCTAATACTATCCGGCGACACATATCAGTATTCTTTACGTTATATTTTTGTCGTGTACCGTTGTTAATTGAAAATTTGCATGACTAATCATAATCATTAAAAACGTCAAAATCAATCAAGTCCGTATATTAAGCCACTAACCTCCTTAAATTGAAGTTATGATTTGATCAAATCCGTAATTACAGATGATAAGCACGTGGTAGTTGCACTTGCAGTCTTGCACATGGCTAATTACTCATTAGTAGCTTATTGGGCCGGACTTCCACTTGCTTTCCCCCAAAGTTGACCTTTTTTACTTTCCAACCTTTCACATTTTTACCGCCCTTTTCCCCTTTCCCTCTGTTTTCAACACTGTAAAAAAAACACAACATTTTTACATCACTGTATAAAAACTCAATCATTCACATCACTTTTCCCCACTCTCCATCACAAACACCACGGCCAGTAACGGAGTCAGGATTTAAGAATTTTCAGCCCATACGAATAATTTAAGTACAAAGTAATAGAAAAACCGGAAACAAATACCGATAATATCAATTTCGGAGTACTATAATTTTAATCTTTCCTATTGTGCACCCGTGTTTACTCACTGTTATCGACATTGAACACCGAACAAGAAAAACCATAAATATCACCTTTTCCCCCACTTTACTACAAAAAGGATAATAAAATCAGTGACAGTTATACCTAATAATTTTATCCCAAATTGCAACCTGCCTCAAAAAATTAGTAAAATTGTTTTCTCATTTTTCTGGGTAATTTTTCTTTCATATTTGGCTGCGCTAATTAGCTGGAATTTCGTTCAAATTATTGAATCAAAATCAAGCTGTTAACTACTTCTCAACAGCTATTACCTTTTTTGTCTTTTCATTACACAATTTCTTTTGGTTTACATATTTTCTTTTATTTCTTGATAGAATAAAAATAATCACTATCTGGGGTTGTCATCAACTTTTGCCCTTTTTTCTTCTTAATTACGCGTCCCTAGGTTGATTAAACTGTTTAATTTTGTAAGTTTGATTCATAATTTGTAGGGAGCTCAAAAGGGTTTCTTCTGATTTGGGTATTTTCAGCATATATGATCTGAAAGGTACACTTTTTTTGCTATTTTAGTTGGTATTATAGATGTTAATTATATATGTTTTAATCTGGTAGTTATCAGTAAAGTAAAGATCTAATCTTTCTTAATGATTTTGTATCTTGATCTGCTTTGAGATTTGTTGCCGAGTTAGTCTCGCTTAAGACGGTCTCAAATGAGATTTTATGTCGACAATTTGTTTTGAAAGTTGTAGGAATCTTTCCTACTATGATTCAGCTAATATGGCATGGAAAGAGGCCGTCTTGAGCTTAAAACGGTCTAAAATGAGATTTGTTGTCTACAATTTGTTTTGAAAGTTGTAGTCTTCCTACTATGATTGAGCTTAAATTGTTGAATCTTGTTGACTTTTATGCTGAAATTAGAAAATGGAAACATATATGTGTCTTAAAAAGCGATTTTCGTGGGTTGAGATCTACTGTATGTTAGATTTGTACTTGGGAACTTTCCTTTTTGATGGGGACTAAGGATATTAAAACCCTAGATTTTTGATCTGCAGGAATTTTGTTTACTGTGCTAAAAGAGGAAGAATCATGGGCTATAGAGATTGTTTCTTCATGATGGTCCTTGTACTATCTTTAACATGCCTCATGGAGGAGGTGTGTGGTGATTTCTTGATAGACTGTGGATCATCTAGTAATGTGACTGTCGGGAAACGTGTTTTCCTGGCTGATAGCTATGCCTCGAAATATCTCTCCACTCCTCAAAACATATTAGGCAACTCTTCAGCAACTAACGACTTGGAGCTTTATCGGACTGCAAGAGTTTTTAATGGAGTTTCGAGCTACAAGTTCCCGATTAGTCAGACAGGGAGATACTTTATCCGTCTTTATTTCTTCCCTTTTACTGTTGGAGCTAATGACTTGAGAACTGCGAGTTTCAGTGTCTCTGCTCAGCAATTTTCACTCCTTAGTGATTTTACTCCTTCAGGATCGGCTTCCATGAAGGAGTTCTCCATCAATGTGACTTCGAAAGACCTTGTTATCAATTTCCATCCTGCCCCAAACTCCGTGGCTTTCCTGAATGCCCTAGAAGTTGTATTGGTCCCAGATACTCTGATCGGAGATGATGCCATGTTGATTAACCCACTGGGAAACTTTAAAGGACTCACATCACGGGGTCTAGAAACGGTTTTCCGGGTAAACATGGGGGGCCTCACTGTTGACTACAACAATGACACGCTTTGGCGAACTTGGGTTCCTGATGGGAGCTTCTTAGAGAATAAGAATTCTGTTATAAACGTGAGTAATATTGGAGCTGTTAAGTATGGTAATTTTGCAATGATAGATGATGCACCCCCCACTGTCTATGGCACATGTAGAAGGATAAACACTCACA
Source organism: Silene uniflora (assembly GCA_018983105.1). Lineage (NCBI taxonomy): Eukaryota > Viridiplantae > Streptophyta > Magnoliopsida > Caryophyllales > Caryophyllaceae > Silene > Silene uniflora. The sequence continues at coordinate 7,412 of JAGPOY010004947.1, read as the reverse complement.
ACGACCCCTCTGCTAATCTCAATGTCACATGGGACTTTACCATAGATCCTGGGTTCCAATACTTTGTCCGGTTTCATTACTGTGACATAGTGAGTGCTAGTTTGAATGAACTCTACTTCAATGTGTTTGTTAATTCTGTTCTAGTTTCTCCTTCCACTGACCTTTCAACTGTAACGGGTACATTGGCCACTCCTGTCTATAATGATTATGTCACAATGTTAGCAACTAGTAACAAGCTAAGTATAGGCATTGGCACCGCTACTGTTAATGGAAACCAACCCGATGGTATATTGAATGGCCTGGAGATTATGAAGATTAGCAATGATAAGAACAGCTTAGATGGGGCTGCTGCTAATTCATCTGGGGCGAGTTCCAAGAGTCGAATAGGTGTGATAGTCGGGGCAATTGTTGGTGGAGTCTCGTTGATTGTTCTCGCTTTCATTCTCTTCCTGTTCTGTTCAAGGAGGAAACAAAAGCTTTCTCAAGGCCATTCGAAAACCTGGATTCCTCTATCCCTCACAGGAGGGACTTTCCACACAACGGGAAGCAAGTACTCGAATGGGACAGTTACCAGCGTGGCTTCCAACTTGGGATACCGCATTCCTTTTGCGGCTGTTCAAGAGGCCACTAACAATTTTGATGAAAGTTGGGTCATTGGAATTGGTGGCTTTGGAAAGGTTTACAAGGGCGAATTAGGAGATGGCACAAAAGTGGCTGTTAAGAGAGGTAACCCTCAATCTCAGCAAGGTCTTGCCGAGTTCCTTACTGAGATAGAAATGCTCTCACAATTCCGGCATAGGCATTTAGTTTCCTTGATTGGGTATTGTGATGAAAAGAATGAGATGATATTGATCTACGAGTACATGGAGAATGGAACCTTAAAGAGTCATCTTTATGGTTCAGGACTTCCTAGTCTGAGCTGGAAGCAGAGGCTAGAGGTATGCATTGGGTCAGCTCGTGGGCTTCATTATTTGCATACTGGTTATGCAAAAGCGGTCATTCATCGTGATGTTAAATCTGCTAATATTTTGCTTGATGAGAACCTAATGGCCAAAGTTGCCGACTTTGGGTTGTCAAAGACGGGACCCGAGCTTGATCAGACTCATGTTAGTACTGCAGTAAAGGGAAGCTTTGGATATCTTGATCCAGAGTATTTCAGAAGACAACAGCTGACTGAGAAGTCAGATGTTTACTCATTTGGAGTGGTCTTGTTTGAAGTTCTTTGCGCAAGGCCTGTTATCGACCCAACTCTGCCTAGGGAAATGGTCAATTTAGCTGAATGGGCTTTGAAGTGGCAGAAGAAAGGGCAGTTGGACCAAATCATTGATCCAGCTCTACAAGGCAATATAAAGGCGGAGTCACTGAGGAAGTTTGCAGAAACCGCTGAAAAATGCTTGGCTGACTACGGTGTTGACCGGCCTCCCATGGGAGATGTCTTGTGGAATCTGGAGTATGCTCTTCAACTTCAAGAGGCGACTATTCCGGATGATCCCGAAGAACACAGCACTAACTTTATTGGTGATATCTCTCCTCAAGTTAGCAACTTCACTACAAATGATGCCAGTGTTTCTTCTGTCATGCAGTATGAAACAACAACAAATGTCGACGATCTTTCAGGTGTTTCAATGAGCAAGGTTTTCTCACAACTGGTGAAATCTGAGGGCCGGTGATTTCGACACGGAGATAATAAAACTCCGGAGATTTGGTATTTTTCTTGCTTTCTAACTCTGACTCTTTCCCATGGGACACGGCATGGCTATCTTGTGAAAAAAGTTTCATGTTGTTTTTGGACTAAAATGAAGTGTCGCAGTGTCAAACCGTGTAGGTCGGAATGTCTCGAGAAGCAACAAACATCATTATTTGTTATCTTTAGTTTGAGGGTTGAGGGCACTCAGAAAAGCAAGAAGAGTGTTTTTTTCTACCAGAGTCAGTGATTTTGTGTTGGTACAAGTATTGTACATTTCATTAGCTGTTCATTTTAGGCTTTGGTAATTCCATTGAGTTTTGAAAGATTTGAGTTTAATTACTTCCCTTTTTTTGTACAAAAAGTATGTACTCTTGGATTTGTTTATTTCTGCAATTTAACTATATCTTGGCTTTTCATAGGAAAATGGATGTCATGTTACTATTTACTTGCTGCATTTGTATGTCATTCTTTAGCCGACCCCAAATCATTTTGTGATGAATGCTTTGTTGCTGTTGTTGTTCATTAGTGACTTTCATTTAAAATTTTCACAAATTATACTATGCGACTTTCATATGGCGTGGTGATAGAAAAATGACTATTTCACGATAAAAAAAAAAGTGGTTTTAAAATTTTTCTCAAAACAATAAGTAGAATCTAAATGAGATTTAATAGGGGAAGAAATTTTATGTTGAGAGATATATTAGGTGCCATGACCGTGTTGTGTTCCTGACTGCAATGTTAGTCAATTACGTACATGTTTTCCTCGAGTCTTGAACTGCGGCGCTGATGAATGGAGGTTGTTTATTTGAAGACTTGCATAATTGAAATCGTTTTGTAGAAATTTTCATTTTCGTCGCGTATTTCATACCATCAATCGGCCCAAGTTCTAAATTTGGCATGTATCAAAGGTCGAACACGACTGTTTTTTGGATCAATTGATATACTCCGTAGTTAAAACTTAAAATATCAATATACACAATCAAAGTGAAGATTCAAGCAGAGTATTCTCAATTAATATATAAATTTCCATCCTATACTCTCGTAGTCTCGTTTATTAACACACGTAAAAGTAGACTAAAACTCCACATGTTCTAGAAAATAACCAAAAGAGTACTCGAAAACCGTGTTAGTTTTATGAATATTACAATTTTATGTAAGCTGATTTTAGTTTTACCTATAAAACGCCGCGTTTTATGGAAGTCATGTCATGTTATGTTAAAACTTTAATACAAAAGATACAAACAAAAGAATTTAGTTTAAACAAATATCCGTCTAAATTATAAATAAAATACTCGTATTAAAACGGGTCAAATAAATGGACAATTGAAAAATGATAAATCTCTTGTGTTGGTAAAACTAGGTGTTTTAGTTTAAAACCGCATCCGGCAATATAAAGGTTGGAAATTCCCGCGAATCCGCGGTTTGGGAAATTCCTCCAACTCTTGCCTATCTCCTCGTCGTCTTGGATACCTTGGCTCATCACTCACCTTCTCCGCATTTCGGTATTTTCGCTTTCTCCTCTATTTAATTAAAATTAACTTAGTTTGATTCCATATAATTCTGTAATTGTGACATTTGGTTGTTAATTTTGGTTTTCTATTGATTTTCTGACACAATTTTTGGCAATTTGGACTGGTTTTTCGACTTTATGTGTTCGATTGTTGGTCGAGTTATTGTTTTCGTGTTTTTTTGATGATTTACTGACAAGGCATATGATTTGTATTACAAAGGTGTGTGAATTGCACATTTTTTGTTTGTTAAAAGTGTTGTTAGCTAGTACTAGGACTGATTGCTGACTGCATGCTTTCCTAGAACCACTCATGTTATATATAATATATACGCAAATGCAAATATGGTTTTCTTATAGTCAAGGGAATCATAATTTCTTCTGCAGCTGTTCTGGAAGACCCCAGATGTTTTAGAGGCGTCCGTCTCTCTTAAATTAGACAAACTGGTGTTTTTGAATCACATTGCTATCTATAGTTAAGTTAAGCTTTGAATCCGGTTGACATCAAAACTGCTGATATAGCACCCTTTATGCCAAAACTTATTAAGGTTCAGAATTTTAAGATTGCAGATAGATGTTTTAGAGGCGCCTGTCTCTCTAGTTAAGTTAGATGAAATTGGGTGTTTTGAATTACATTTTTGTCCATGAGATAAGTATAATTGCTGGAGAAACTTGTCAAAGGATTCTACTGGATAGCTAGCTAGGGTCTAGGGACTAGGGACTAGGGTAGGTGTGTTTAACATGACACACTCAGGGAGTGGGGTCTCTCAGATACTCAGATGTACAAATATGAGAGGCAGACTAGGCCTTGCACACCTTTATGATTGTGGATTTAGGGATTAATTACATGATGACGTCTTGGCTGCTACAGGGAATGAGTAGTGTGTAGTATAGATTCATGATTTTTGTATACGTCTTGGTTATCCAGATTCCTCAGTTTGCTTCTCCTTTGTACCAAATAATCTTTGTGATTTCCAGCTTATTATTTTGCCAGGAGGATGTCTTGGTTGTATATACTGGTTGGATTCCACTTTTTCTTTGCATATACAAGTTTCGTGGAATGGGACAAGGATTCACATGATGAGGAGTTGAGGACCCACCTATGACACTAGACTTGGTACTGGGAGCCGTGGGAGGTGATTATATGAGCGCTCTATGGCTCTAGCCTTTATCTCTTTCTGATCCACCTGCACATATTAAAATCCCTTGCCTTTTGGTTCTAATGATTGTACCGTGTAAGCTCAGAAATTTTGAGCATCTTGTGGAGGAATATTTCATTATGCTGAGGTGCTCCCAAACTCGACTTTTCCAAGTTGTGACAGTTTCTTTAAAATTGATACTGGACCTGAATATGTGATCGCAAACATGGAGTAAACTGATGCTTAATGCCTGAATGGTACGAGAGTTGATTAAGAACAGAAAGGAACTCTGGGTCTTCCATGTTTATATTGTTCATGTATTCCCAATGTTGGTTTCAGATGATAAAAAGCGGGAAATAAGCTATAGATGATGTACTATTATACTGTTGTTCTCTGGCATAACGCTACTGAGATATGCTGGTTTACAGGAAATGAAAGCGGGGGATGAGACTCGTAGCCTCCAGTCACTGCTCAAGGCAAAAACAATGCTCGCAACTCTACTACCATGTTTCCCAACAGCAACTTGTTAAGGAAACTTAGAGGAAGCTGCTAACCTGCTAATGGGCAAAAATCTTTGCCGAAAGTTGTGCATGGTAATCCCTATGTGACCTTTAAAGGTATTAGTTTAAAATCATGTCTATGTAGTTTATAGTTTATTTGCTACAAGTTTCTTCCTTTTCTTTTGCTGGCTAGTTTGTAGTGCCATTCATGTGCCATCTGAGCTTCTTTCCTTATTTTATTTTCCAAGTGGGTAGAAAGCACCTGGAAGTATGATGGCAAAATATAGCAGTTACTGATTTTGTGCATTATTTTTGTTAAATATTCTATATGTACCTAGGTATGATGATTTGGCATGTTTTAACAATTTATACCTTTTCGGCTTTTCCCATTATGTAGGGGTCATCAGTCATGTAGGTTGCGGCTCAGTGTCGATCTTGTCTGGGACCATTTTATCGGTCACTCATGCCTTGTTGCCTTTCTTCTGCTTCTTTTTCTCACCCCTTTCTATTCATCTTATTTTATTTTTTTTTATTTCGGCTGAATATCTATCATTCGCATAAATGCATAGCCATTATTTTTGTATCATTCAGATTAAATTAATATTGTAGTTTCATACTTTCAAGTTTCATCACATAGTTGAATCTTGTGCGTCTGATTAATGCAACCTTATCAATATTAGACACTTTGTTACGAGTGACTCATAATGATAATTGAGTCAAGAATTGGCACGACCGGCTACCATTTTTGCTTATTCCATCATCTTTCGCTCCCTCGGGAATCCAAGGGTACTGTAGTGTTCTCATATTGTACTATCCCCATTTTTTCCAATTCACAATTAGCCTCATTTGCTGCCATATAATGTGAGGGAAATTTGAAAAGTGGGGATAATAGGAAATGGAGGGAGTATAAAATTTCGGAATGGATTTAAATTGATAGATTGAAACCTGCATGACTATCATGCATGTCGGGTACGACAAGGGACCTTGAAACTGGATATCTTGTGCCTTTACCATCTTAGACCGGTTGCCATCTTCCAGGACTATGTGCTTTTCTGGTCAAGGTTGCATTATTAGAATGCATTTGATTGTAAAATATAGGCATTAGGCGTACACATGTTTGATGTATCTGGACAAACTAAATTTATCTTCCAATTTGGGCTAACAATTCTGTCAAAGACAGTGTAGGGTTTGCCTAGTTTGTAACTTCCACGATCGGCTGACAAAGGAAAAGTAGGCTGCCAAAAAATAATGTATTTTCCGTTGTTTGGTCCATGTTATAATTTAATTGTCGCTATGAGTTTCAATGATAAAGTTCTTTTTTTTTTGGTGACTATGATAAAGTTCATATTAACTAATAAGTAGACAAGACATGCTGAAGCAATCTGATGATTAGTGTCAAAGTATTAAAATAAGTGAAGCTATTGCAGCTTTTGCTAGAGCCGAGTGCCGTTTTTTCTATGAACAAAAGAAAAAAAAGAAGGAAAATGAAGCAATGTCACTTGAGTAACTTCTAAATTGACTTCGCCACTGAAAATGATTTTTTTCCTGCATTACTACCTGCATGAATTCTTCATGCAAACTAGTTCACACACTATTCTGAATGCATAACATTTCGATAATTCAATAACCAAGTTAACAAATTCACCCTCTAGCTCTATTTACATGATCTTGCCCTAAGACTCTTTTAGTAAACAGAACATAATTTGAATTTGGAAGTAACCTGAGCTATAATCCCTTTTTTCTTGGATACTCAAGTATTAAGACTAATTATGGAACTAAACTGGATGAGATGGACTCAAAGAGATGAATCCAATCTTCCCCGTCTTCTTCTCCTGCCAGTTGAGTCCATTCTATATCTGGAGAATAATCTGACTTTTCAAGTTCATCATTCCTTGCAAATCGGCCTCTAACTCTTGACCTGCTATCGGCCAATGTCTTTCTGCAAACATACTGATGCCAAGCGTAGGGAGTATATTTTTGTGTTAGTTGAATATGTCCTTTGATTGGTATAACGAATATGCGGGACCAAAAAATGAAATGCTGTAATCAAATTGCAATTGGTATATTTATTACTAATATGGAGCATATATGGGATTCTTAAAGTGTGATGTCCTGTGTTGCCTCAACTCTTATTACCCCGCTTACCTGTGTTTGACATGTGTCACTCGGACATGATATAACACTTCAACACATCATATAAGCCAAAAACATAGATTTTCCATAAATATAGCGGGGTTGGACAATTGGACAGGCACCTGTATCAGATTTCTAAACGAGTTTGAGTAAAATGATGATGCAAAAGTAGACTGACCTGAATTTTTTTGTTGAAATTCCTTTGGCTTCTTTTGTTACGATACCTTTCAATTCTCTCTCTTTTTTCCTCAGGACTGTATCGACATGGCTTTGTCATACCTTCAATAATGCTAGTGGTTTCGTTTGCCAGCGGACTTCCCCCATGACGTAGAATATTAACACCCTGTCATCAGAAGATCGACCATGTCAGTCAGGTCTATGCAGATAAATCTTTCAACAGGTAATAATCTGAATCTTCTACCATTTTGAAGCTTCTACAATTTTCA
>JAGPOY010004946.1:0-11438 GCA_018983105.1 Silene uniflora | reverse complement strand
GGGTTGGGGGTGGTGGTTTCAGGGTTTGGAGGAGTTTTCTATGGGGATGGGAAGGTGCTGCGCTTGGTGGTGGGGGCTGGGGGTCATCGGTGAGTGGCAACAGCGGGTGGTGAGAGTTGCCGGCGACATATAATCCGAGGGGTGTGGTGGTGGGAGTGGCTTTTAAGGGTGGAGTTGGTGGTGGGAGTGGCTTACAGGGTGGGTGGTTGGGTTTGGGGTATTCCCTTTCAAGTTTCAAACAAATAACTTAGGGCATCACATTCATTTCCCCTTGTAACTCTTTCTTCATTCCTTTCCCTTTCCCAAGTGTGAGCAAAAGGGCCCCTTAGTGACCTATGTTTCTATAATACATATGAGACCCATTTATATTCCTCGAAAAATAAATATAAAACTAAATCAGCTGAAGAGAGTTACTATATAGAGAACAATTCACAAACCTCCCATCTGCAATACAAGTGCCACAGATGCTCCACTCTTTGGCAACAGCGGTTTGCCTATCACCTTTTGCAATTAGTCTGAGCCCAACCTGACCTGCTTCAATCCCTTGTTCTGATCCTGCTACTAGGAATTCCCAGCAGAGTGTCTTCTGAAATTCTGTACCTAAGAGGCAAACAGGTCCCGAGTCTGGCTGAATCATTACTGCTACTGAAAAAGTGACCTTTTGACTCTCGCATAGACTTGGATCTAGATGTCCACAGTGTCTCCCAATCGCTCTTGGTTCATCATCAAGAACACAAATGGCACCAGATAATCCAGTCTGTCAACAACTTTAAGATTAAGCTTTTTCCAGCCGACTAATATGTCAAAACTAAGACCATAACTATGTAAAGTGCAAAGTTTGAAAAATGAAAGATCAGTCACCAAATTAGAACTTCAGGCTCCTATATCAATTATGACTATCAATTAATTGCTTAGAAGTGAAACCAGTCTCTCGAATTACAAAGGAGTCCACAGAAAAGGAAGTTATCAGTACGTTACCTGAAGTGCCCTGCGTGATAACTGAGCAGCACGAATGCGGTGAGCGATATTAGAAACCCTTTCTCGTGCAAAGGAATTATCAAGAACTGAATCACCACCAATAGCACGAACTGCAGCAGCCATAGCAGCAGCATCACGGCTTCCAGCGTTGGGGATAGAAGATAATAAAGAAGCCTCAATCTCCTTCCATTTACGCTCTTCTTTTTCTAAAAGGGCTTTCCTCCTCTCCTTGCCACGGCCCTCCTCTTCACGTCTCTGAATGAAGATTTCTTCTTCTATTTCCTTTTCTCTCAGATAGCTGGAGAAGTATAAGAGCATGATAAGCAAAAAGTACAGAGGTAATAAAACTCATAAACTAATTACTCCCACCAAACACCCATTTTCCTTTTTGGGTAAATCCACACCAAACTACCCATTTTTTTTTTTGGTAGTAAAATTTCCTCACATGCAATATTCGAATGTTATTCTTTCTCTTTCATACTTTATTCCACTACAAACACTAACACTATTTTTTAGTTTTTTTAATGTTTGTGCAAAAAGTGAATGAATGGATAGGTTGGTGTGGATTGGAGGTAGTAGTTTCAAGGAGCGTGATAATCGACCTCTCTTGAATGAGTTCAAATTGTCTTCGATCCTCTGGCATCCACTTTTGAATCTTTTTGGCGCTTAAATCTGAGCATCCAATACTATCAAGAAAAAGTCTCAAACGGACTTCGTCCTGAAGCAGTATGGCCAAAGTTAAAAAACCTGATTTCTGAAGGCACTATTTGAAAAAACCGTAATGGAAAAGAAAAGAAATAGTTAGGACACCCCTTACCTGCACTCGCTCTGCTTTTGCAGTCAAACCAAACAAAAGTAGTAGATATCCACCAAACTTATCCCACATACACACCCATTCAGTATCAATAGCCTCTTCTAAAGACAAGATACGAGCATGAGTACACAATTCCCTGCGGTGCCCCATATCATTGGTGGTTTCATGCTGAAAGTTTAGACAGCTACTAAATCTGGCGAAGAATGCACCAGCAGCTAACTCCTCATTTCTCAGACGATCTCTAAGTTTCATCACATCAGCTCTTGGGAGCACAAAATTTCCAGCCCTATCACGCATAATTGTTGGATCACCAACTAAAAGTGCAGCTGAACTTGCAGACCTTTGCGGAGCCGAGTAAGTTCCTGAAATAGCATTACGGGTCTGCACATCCAGTTGAATAGTCTCAACGATAACATAGGTGATAATTGAGAATATTTTCTTGAAAACAGGTTGACAAGACGATGATCGATATACATGATAACTGAAGGCTCTCTTGCGATTCTAATATATCATCAAGGGGTTTCTCGTGATCTAATGATGATTTCAGATATGAAGCATCATGAGTGACTAACAAATTGTCCATGCATACTAGACATATTCTCCACTAACACAGATATTAGCATTAGACAATCTTGACTCCATCAGGAATCGAATAGAAACAAGAAATGTAGTGATGCTTCAGTTGAGCTTTCTTATAACCCTATTATCTCTCAAAAACACCTATTATATCTTCATTTATAAGGGACCAGCAGGCCACCATCAATCAATTTTCGTGATGGCAAGCCCCAACATTCAATTTAAGCCCTAATGTTACTTATATTTAGTATCAAGATAGGAGGATTGGGTCATAGGAATCAAAGTCATGTGTCTCTCATTAACTGCTACAACACTGCCGCTTTAACACGTTCTAAGATGTTGGCAAGGAAATATGATGAGACATTTCACGCTGAGCTAAGGGTCAAAGAGCTCATACTTCTGTTAAAATATGCAACTTTGTCTTTGCCTGACAGACTTTCTATAGGCAAAACTAACCAAATTCGTAAGTACTCAATATGGGCTTTTTTATAGTCTTGACATAAAATACGTCATACTGTAGCTGTCAAAGATACATATTCTGCTATCCAGCAGAGAAATCATTAGTTATACACACCTTTGTGGCAGATCGAGCAATTGCTTGAACAATAGTTTCTTTGCCAAGGAAGTGAACAGCATCCTCCATCATCTGCATGTCAAAATATGCATGAATTTTGCCAGACAAAAACAAACTTTGAAGTCAAAACAGCTTCTAGGAAAAACTCAATTGATAGATGAAAATATGCACTGCTAACTACATCAGTAACGACAGAAATGACAACCTAAAGAAAATCCTGCTGAGTTCAAAATCAAGCGACGTACAGTTGGATACAGGTATATAGACTAGAGAAGTTATCATGATAGACACAGGAAGAAAAGTTTTATTTGATACGGAGTACAATTGATATGACAGAAGACATTCCAAATTAAACTAATAGCCTGTTTGGCAATGAAGAATTGAAGATTACATTTTCAAATCCACATTTGGGACAAATTCACTGTTTGGAGAACTAACAATTTTGGATTTGGATTTACATGAAATCCTACTAAATTCTAAGCTATAAGAAAAAGGCTCATTTCAAATTCCATCTCACACCCCACGTATTTCCAAATGTTGTGGCTTCATCTCTCTCCCTTACTCCTCAACACCTACTCTCATGCTGCTCAACACTTACTGCTCAACAACATTTGAAAATCACAATCTTTCCAAACAGTTGATTTGCAATTTGAATTCATGATTTGAAATTTTTTTATTATAAATGAACAATTTGAAATGAAATAGATGTTCCCAAACACTACCTTATACAATTCAGGCGGGATATCACTAGGAGGAAAAGATACAGCCAACAAGAAAATAGTAGGATACGGGTGTATAGACTACTCCGCCTGTAGTGTTTCATACTTCCATCTGATTGTCTGCCTTTTCTTTTTTTTGGGCCGTTTCATTTCATCAGTTATGTTTCAAGTCATTGATATGTCATTACCCCTATTTTTTGGAAGTGCCCCATTTGCTTTTGGCACAAATATTTAGGGAGCAAGTGGGTAGACAATAGATAAGAGTAAAATAGGAATGATGAAGATTAATTAGGTGGTCATGAAATGTGTTACGTTAATTAAAGTTGTAAGGGCAAAACGGAAATTAAGATTCCAATATTGCCAAATACAGAGATGGGGTAATTTCTTTAAATTGGCCAGGAACGAAAAATAGGGAAGATCCAAAAAATCAGAGGGAGCAACTAAAATACCCATTAATTATTTTTAAAACCTGCCGAAGTGCTAAAGGTCCCATTTTAACTTGGGTATAATGGTAATATATTAGCTTAAAAGTCATCCGATACCACTTGCAGTTGCATGTGACTCTCGACTCTCCTACAACTTTGTGCCCAAAGCAAAGTAGCAAACAATCAAATAGAACTAAAGCAGTATAACTTGTATAAAAATAAACCTGGCTAAGCAAATAAACTTGCATAGGAATCTCTGATCATGCAGTTATGGACAGACTTATTAGATTTTAAAATATGTAAGTTCTAGAATAAAACAGTGAGTTAGAAAATAAATCATTTTTAAAGTACAACCTTGTATATTAAGCATCACAGGTCTGAACATGACCAGGTTCAATAGGGGATTTAAGAGTTTCTATTTGTTCAAAACGTAAAAACTAAGCATCACAGGTCTGAACATGACCATGTTCAATAGGGGATGTCAGAGTTTCTAATTGTTCAAAACGTAAAAATTAAAAACTACTTTGGTAAGGTGATAGTTCCTCTAATCAGCAGTCCTGGTAGTATTATAAATTAAAAGAAATTAGTGTCGAGAAAAAGGCACCTCAAGAGTTAAACAGGGACGTGAGACCGCAAATCCAAAGGATACAACTAGAGTAAGTGCTGATACAGCAGCTCCAGCAAATGGCGGATATATATTCAGACTGGCTACAACACCCCATCCTTCCGTTGCCAAGGCAATGCCATAAAGCATAAGAAAAGCAACACTGTAATAGAAATTACATTGCACGAGGCTCATGAGAAAATCACCCAAAAATAATAACTTAATAAAAGCTAAAATAAACAAGAGACCACAAAAGAACAGGACAGACCTGACATTTTTCCCACAATCTGCATGAGCATCATACACATACACAGGAAGCACCCTTGGAGAATACACGACAATAGGTGGTGAAAGAAGAACCTAGAAAATTGCAAGGATATTGGTGATGAAACAAACAATTGCATACAAACAAGAGACACATATGTCGCAAAAGGCAGAAAATAGACACGGATAAACCATGAGAAGGAGAACCAGTTTTAAAGCAAGCTTACAGTCAATGCTCGACCAGCAAGAAGAAACAATAACGAAAAATAACCAACAGATGCTCCTACAAAAGGCTTGGCTGGAAAACATAAGACAATATAAGTACAATAACAATAGGAAAACCATATCAAAAACAATGTTTGCAAAATCTATATTCTCACCTTCAAACAACCCAACCAGAAATGCTGCCACAGCCAAAAGGAATGCAAGAAGACAAACAAAGAACATCTGTGCCCGGGTTAGGTAGAAATTATTTGAAGCCCAGAGGTGGATAGCACCAATAGCCAGCACAACTGAAAGAAGAACCAAGAGAGGTGCCGCCCCTACCTGTATGCACAAGTTAGAAAGTAATTGTTCCCTTTTCTATCTTTTTCCTCCAACTTTGATCTATATTTTGTTCACCTTACATCGGAAACATAAGCACACCTCTAAAAGAATGTAACTCACCGTCCATGGTTTCACCATGACAATAACAGCTGATATAGCACAGAGCAAAAGAAAAAGACCGATTCCTATAAATATATAGACGCCACGAGAGAGACTCCATTCATCATCCTTCCTACAAGAATATCAATAGAATGAAGATCAATATTCCCTAGACAAAGTTCAAAATCTCCCTTCCAAACTAAATCTGCCTACCATTTATGCAGGCCAGTACACAAGGATAGAAAAGCAGGAATGCAAAGCAAGGGAAGTAACGCAGCAAGAAAATCCCCACTTGTTGGTACATGATCTACCCTAGACTCGGCTATCTTCACATACGATACACCACAAAACGCGACGAGAACAACTGCAAGAAGTCATAAGAATAAACAAAAGTGTAAGTGCAGAAAAGGCGACAATAAAGTTTGTCTACAGAGTTAAGAGATAGTTTACTTACCAGCAAACAAGATCAAGCAGATCGCAGAAAAGAGAGAGAATCTATATGTTGCGAACCAGGATATAACTGGCAGCATACCCAATACAAGTAAGGCAATCGCAGAAGCCATGGCCCAGCCAACATAAGTAGATGACGCATATGGAGATATATAGCTTTTCTCATCACCATTCCATCCTTTGTAGGATAACTCTTCTAATGGCTTAGCAGAGACAATAACACCGAGAGATATGACAGATGATATGAATATAGCTGCACAGACAACGAGTACAACACCCTGAAAAGCAACAAATAGATGTAAGCAAGTTATTGCTATACGCCACCTCGTTCATATAACAGAAAATCAGTAAACCAGCACTAAGTTTCCAAGAGGAACATTTAGATTTTCAATAACCTCTGTTTTCCCAAGAGCTTGATGATTTCCACTTCGGCTGGCTGAATCATCTTGCCGGACCCAAAAACGATAACCATTGCGAATCCACAAGGGAACCGCAAAGGAAAGGCATGCCACCATAAGTGGGATAGTCAATGATAATCCAAGAAGAACAGATGATTTACTGCAGAAATATCAAGAAAATAAAACATTTCAAATTATTAGAAATCATAAGGGAACTGGAAATGAGAGGCATGCCACCATTAGTATTTTTATTGATGCTATTATTTGAGAATGACTTGAACCATACAATGTATAAAACTATAAATTGTTAAACCTTTTATTGATGCTATTATTTGAGAATGACTTGAACCATACAATGTATAAAACAAAACTATAAATCGCTATTATCACTTTCGTGGCAAAAAAAATTGAGAGAATTTATAAATTGAAATCATTAGCTTTGTCGTATAAAAATATTTTCTGTAAAATACAATTCAGCACATTGATTAATTTTCAGTTCCAACTTTTTTTTCTCAAAGTATTACCACTATTATATACCGTGCAGATAAATGAATAGATAGAGATGAAAATTCTGAGAGCAAATCGACATAATTAAGCGACAATAGCAAGCAGACCTTCCCTCGTAATTAACCTCCCTGCTAATCTGAGGGGGTAGTTGGGTTGCATGATGATATGGGTTTAGAACTGGGAGTGAAACTAAGGTGATATAGAGTGGAACTCCATTCCTAATACCATGTGTATTCTTTAGTTTTGGTACGACCAATCAAATAATTATTACATTTCACACTATATATGTTTAGCATCTTGTAATACTTGTATAGACCAGCACTAATTTTCTTATATATTTTGTGATCTTCAACTTGTAAACATTATGGAAAAATAACTTATAGAATTGGAAACCATATTTAAATAAAATCATTCAACAATGAAGTCTAACATCTAATCCTAAACATCCAAATTAAACAATGATGTTCAATCACCACCCAAAATGATAACGTATTTGGATCCGCTCCAGTTACTAGACAGGATTCAGGCTCAATGATAACAAAGTACTATTTGCAACTAAATTTATTATATAGTTTTGGAAGTAGACAGCTTAACAACACTTGACTAAGTTTTTTTTTTCAATCGTCTATTTTTACAGCAAGTCTCCCTAAGATGTCAAAACCTCATAGGTTTGAGGTATCTTCGAATCGACTTAAATTAGATCAGCATCATTGAGCATTAGTTCCAACTTCGGATTGCGTCCAGGTCCGTTTCGATCACTTTGATCGGTGACTAATCAATTTATGCAATAACAGGTGAATCACGGGTTCAATATCACGTGAGATACAAATGGGATGATTAGTCAGTAGAATGTGAATGAGCTTAGTCAAATTCATATTATTTCTCGATAGAGTATAACATCTATATTATTTCAAAGTATTGCAGTCAAATCAAGAACCAATGATCCAACTCATACACTTAACATATTGTTATTCAGATCACATTGGTTCAAATTGGAATTAGTCCTCTAGGCAGATTTCAGTTCCTTGTTTCAACTTACACTGATCCAGTTTCAGATAATACAACTCACTTTGGATCTCCGATTGGATAACAATTAGAATATTCAGATCAGTATTCTAAGTTCAGGTTTGTTTTTCAGGGTCTAGGTAAGTGTATCAAATTCATAATTTCCTCAACAAAACATTCGTATGAGTTACGCTCACTACAAGCCACATATTTAAAAACTAATCAACAATATGACAGAAAAGGGTATAATTTGCTATGCACAGGCTCAGTAAGATACCTCAAAAAGGAAAGTAGCAAACCAACACCAGTGCTCAGCAACCATGCGAAAAATCCACACTGAAACAGAAAACTGACTTAGAATTAAAGATGCTCACAAGAGTCAAAAAACTGATATGCAAGTACGCAACCAGCAATCAAAGAACAGCGAGTGCATTTCATCCAGCTACACAACAGCTTCAAAATTGATATTGGAACTCTTGACTCAAAGAAGCAATATCATCAAAAATAAGAAGGATGTTTCCTGCACTTGAGTATTGTCATATTTGTTCCTCGGGGGTGATATGAAAATAGGGTCACACTGACATAAAGCTGGAACTATCTCACCACATCACCCTAACCAAGTCTGGTGTGAGTATCCATGTAGGTGTGGAATCAACTATCCTATAGGCTATAGTTATGCATTTGAAAATATTTCCTAATTGCAATGTTCAATTAGAAACAGGGTCACACTGACATAAATTCAGTTATGTAGAAATATTAAAAATTACCCTGAATCTCCTTCCATATGAGGCCTACATGATGAGTACTGTTAAAATACTGAAGATAGGAATTGTTGTAGAGTAAAATACTGAAGATAGGAATTGCGATATTTCGTGTTCAAGTAGAAACAGGGTCACAATGACATAAAGTAAATTCAGTTATGTAGATTTATTAAAAATTACCCTGAATCTCTCCTTCCATATGAGGCCTTCATGATGAGTACTGTTAAAATACTGAAGATAGGAATTGTTGTCGAGTAAAAACAAAAACCAAAAAAATACTCAGGTTAGGACGTTAGGTATGCCTAAAGCCTACATGAACACTAGGATAGGTTATATATTTAAGTGAATACAAAATAGAGAATATTGTTATTAAGTTAGGATGTTATTACCAGATACGAAATCACTCAATAGAATGACTTTCCTTAAGCGAGTCTCCTTGAAATGCATGCCAAATCGAATTACTCTTTTGAATCTTGGCTATTCACAGCCTTACATGTATATTACATCTGATGTGTTGGGTTGTACATATTCTCGTATATGACAATTTGAAAATACTTACCGTCATTAATTTCCAAGATAAACCAATAACTTTTAGATACAGAATAGGGAGTTTTGAAGATGAAGTTTGGTGTTATAAGTGTTGGTTATAGTTTTGAAAACTCGCATTTTTTATCCTAAAAACTTATGTATCTGTTAAAACAATACTCCCTACCATCTGAAGTGTTCTTCCCATTTACTTTTGGTACGGCATATAAGAAATTTATAGTACTGTATTAAACTAACTAAACCTCACAATTAACCACACTAATTCTGATCCCCTCTCGCAAATCTCAGCTCCCCCGCCCCCTCTCTCTCCAGCAACAACCTTTCTTCTACCCCGCTGCCCCTTTCTCCCACCAAATCTCATCCTCTTCCAACCTTCCCCGATACCACTCCGTTGTCATCCTCCAACGAACCCTTCCTTCACAACAACCTACCTTCTTTCTTGTCGGACAGCACCAACACCTTGCCGGTGATCATCCTCTGACAAACCCTGCCCATCTCCGATGAAACCCTGTGCATTTCCTTCCACACACATTGCTCTTTCTCCGACTAACCACAGTTGATCTCCCAGCCCAATTGTGTGAATGGAGGTTAGATCTAAATGAAGGAAAGTGTAAGGAGGTCGCAAGGGGAGGGAGTGCTTGTAGTGGAAAATGAATGTTGTTTGCGGTGGAAAGAAGGACAAAAGCAGGGACGGATCCAGCAGATGGCAGTTGAAGCCCAAGCTGTTTTTTATGTAAAAAGGTTAAAAAGCAATACATACAATACCCCATAAATGTAAATCAGAGATGTCTGCTTGGCCTAGCGGTTCAAAATGTGTTGATCACCCAGAGAACACGAGTCAACCCCCAGTCCGAGGGAACTCTCTTTATGCTATTTTTATTTGTTGGTCTACCGTTGTATGTCATTATCCATGGGTTTTATACAGCAATCTGATAATCACTTTAGGATACATAATTATTTTTGGATAGATAATGAGAATAGTTTCTTTTTTGGAAGGGAAATTGCAATAGTTATACATAGAATTGCATTTGGATAAAATCCCAAAATTTATACATAAAATTCTTGGCTTAGATATTACGAACATGAGATTCTTAGAATATAAAACAAAGGGCTTAAAGCGTAAATGATTATCAACTTATCAAGCCTTCAACTGCATTTCGAACCTAAAAAAACTTCTTAATAAGTACTCGTATATATTTTAAAATCTAGTCTGAGGTGCATTTTACCCCTAGTTCCGGCCGGGTCAAAGGGTGCCGTGCTGACAGTGGCTTGGGCCAGACAAAGAAGACAGTAGTGCGACAGAAACCAAAGGTTGTGGTGGTAGTGGTACTGGTGGCGCTAGCTGTGTTGGTGAAGGGTAGATGGGAGTGCTTGGTGGGGATGAGAGTTGTGAGGAATAGAAGGAGGGGTGATGTACTTGTTTTGCTGTTAGAGTCAGTGGTAATCACAAAATTTAGGACTATTAAGCAATGGCATATCTGTAAATATGCATTAGTAATTAGGATAAGTTGACAAATTATCCCCATAAAACATACCAAACTTGAAATGCTTTGAAATGAGAAGAACAAATTGAAGTTTTCTTATATGAAAAGAGGGAAGAACTAAGTGAGTGGGGAGGTAGCAAAAGCCCACTATCGCACGGAGGGAAGTTCCAAAACGACTTCCTTGGTCAAGGACTCAACACCCTTGATTAAACACAACCCTCATCCAATAGCAACGTACTCTACTAATAATCTAATATACAAAGATATGAGCCCACATGATGATGCAAAATTGGTGCTGACAGTCATCCGTAGAGGAGATGAGCGGGAAAGCAAATTAAAGGTCAAACATGCTTCATATAATATCTAGCCCAACAGCACCCTCAAAAACTCTAAATAGTCAAAGACTCAAAGTTTCCCATTTTCTGACGGGGATCCTACGATTTTGGAAGCAGAAGCGGTCTTGATGGGGGTGAAAGAGGCGAGGCAAGCAGGGCTAAAAAAGGTGATTATCGAGACGGATTGTTTAGTTGTGGCAGAGGATTTGCAGCATCGTAGGAGAGGCCGATCAGAGATTTTTGCTATTTATGACACTATATGGTCTTTAGTCCCTTATTTTGATTCTATTAGTTTTATTTACGCTAGTAGGCTATGTAATAGAGTGGCGCACGAATTAGCTCATGTGTCTCCG
>JAGPOY010004945.1:0-11763 GCA_018983105.1 Silene uniflora | reverse complement strand
CCATTGGAGATGGAAAATTGGGATGTAGCTTGCAAGCATGTAGCTCTACCAAGCTACATGCTTGCTTTAGGAAAAAAATAAAAACGTAAATTCTCATTGGAGGAAAGCAAGTACGTGGGACCATACAAGCTACAACACGTTGTAGTTTGCCATTGAAGCGGTACGTAGCCGGAAAGCCGATTAGCTTTAAAAATCGATGTGACAAACCAAGCTACAATACACCATTGGAGATGCTCTAATGAAGATTTCGTCCAAAAGGCTATTTTTTTTGTCAAAATGAAGGACATTTTTTCGCCCACGTCAATCATGAATGCGTTTTCCCTCGTTTTCCCTTCTATCCAAAGTCACTTTTGGACAAAAATAAAATTATTCATGAATGATATTCACAGAAAAAAGACGCTTGTTTTGGTGAAAATGGGCTTTTGGTGTGAGTTTTAGAGACGTCCAGAAAATGTGCGAGTTTCGGGAAAAAAATATAAAAAAGGTGGGAGTTGCAATTTTCCCTAAATTTGAAATAATACGAGTTTTTAAGAAATGAAATAGAGAAATGTTTGAGATAGAGCTTAAGCTCATTAAAAATATACTCATGATTCTTATGTCGTTTTCACTTTTGTAGCTTGCCCTTCCCTTCATGTTCTATACTAAGAGAAGTGTTGGATTCTTAAGAGTAAGGTATGGAATCCATACCTTAATCCTTGATTGTTGCTAGGACACGAATATGGTCCCCAGAGTGATGCGTCAAACTAGCAGAGAATAGGTTTAAGAACTTTGAGACCTCTGGAATATTTTATGTTAATCCCCCTAAATCGTATGTGATTAGTGCTCTCTGCTTTGATTTTTATTTTTTTTTAATTTTAATTAGACCAAGAATTTGCTTTGCAGGAAGCTAAAGCTGCTGGTTGTCGAACATCTGCCGAGGCAGAGAGATACATTGGACAGAAAAGGAAGAGAGAGGCAGAAGAAAATTTTCGCAAAATGAAGGAGGCCGTCGAGGTTGGGTCAGGTGGTAAAGGTTTGCTGAGGTCAAGTCATCCTCGAGATTTTGGCATCAATGACTCGTCTTCAGGGCAACTCAGAGCAACCTCGCTCGATGACTGGGACATCACTGGGTTTCCAGGAGCTGATTTGCTCTCAGAGACGGTAAGCTGTATTTTATCATTTTTCAGAGCATTTGATTCGGTCTAGCGTAAATTACTTGGCCAACAAACTAGGCTGAAATTGATGGGGTGGATGAATTGTGGCGTTTAGGGATCGTCGGTCATCCATGTTCTGATTTTTGTATGACGGTTTTTTGATTTTCAAGAAAGTGGTTTGACTCGCAGTTTTGGTTTGACTTCCACTTTAACCAGAATATATTTTGGGGAAAAGTATGGAACTTATGTCACTGGTTTCATAGCAAAAAAAATGCTTCTTTTAGGGCATACTTAAATATTTGAAACAAATTGTAGAAAGTATTCTAGAAAGTGGCGAGTGTCCCAAAACGTTAGGTTGGCACTTATGAGAAACAAAACTGAGTAAAATTTCATCTATTTGACAGGAAAAGGGAATCTGTAGAGAGATAAGGATACTGCCTTCACATTATCTGGATATGCTGCAAACCATGTCGATGGAAGTCATGAAGGGTAATATAAGCAAGAAATCAGATGCACATAGGTTGTTTGGAGTCGGGTCAAGCAAAGTGGATAGAGTGTATGATATGCTTGTGAAAAAGGGACTCGCTCCATTATAAGCTATATCTTGTATGTTTTCGAACAAACTTGTACATTGTTGTGACCTCTGATTCTCTGAACCATAGGCATGAACCACAGTCAGGACTCAGGACGCTGATGATTTCTATGTAATGCACGTCCTTCTTGGGGTGCTACGAGCTACTGTACATTTTTTGGTCTAACAGCTCGTGAGTTGATGACCTGTTGTGCTTTCTTACTTTCTCTTGTGTTCCTCTAATTGGTTATGGAACAAGTCCAAAGTAGATCCAGTAAAATCGCGTCTTTGTATGAAGTTGATATAGCCTGAAGTTTATGGGTAAATTTTTCTCATGTGGACGTGGTTCAAACTTCTTTACTCCGCAGTTCAAAGAAAAAGGGGCCTTCTAATGTCGCTATGGTTTATTTCCAATCGTCATGGATGATTTTATGAGTTCTTGTTCGAGATGTAAGCTTGATATCTCTCAAATCTTCTCTGAGATTACGCATCAAAGGGTGTTTAAACTTTAAACATCATAAAATTTATCTGTGATTGCGCAAGATCTTGATAGAAAATGGGTGTTGGATTAATGAAGCTGCTCCAATTTGGCGTTCCAGAAGCAAGCTGGATGTCATTCAATCTTTTCTAGCTTTTGTCCAAGTCTCATACTCCCTCCTACCCATATCTATTGTCCCTTTTGCCCCAAATTCTTACCCATCAAAATGTCTCTTTTGCTTTTCCCCATGAATTTTTTGGATTAAACTAACCCCCACTCACCCAACTATACATTACTTTTTATTATTCTATTCAATTTCATAACACCCTCTCTCCTATTATCTTACCCCTACCCATTACTTTTTATTATTCTATTCCACTCCATAAATTTCCTACTTTTTCCCAAAAGGGACATTATTTGTGGGTAGGAGGGAGTATATGTTACCAATTTACCATTGTACGATAAAATGTGAACATTTTTGATAAAGAAGTTATCACCACTTTATTGTTGTAATGTGACAATTTTAGTTGTAACTTCTTATTATTAAATCGCCACTTTTATTATAATGATGTGACATTTTTCTCATCGTAAATTAAAACCTTTTGAAACTAAAATTTACGCTTTCCTAAATTCATGCACTATTGACATTTTTCCGAACCAGAATTGT
The DNA here is from genome assembly GCA_018983105.1 of Silene uniflora. Lineage (NCBI taxonomy): Eukaryota > Viridiplantae > Streptophyta > Magnoliopsida > Caryophyllales > Caryophyllaceae > Silene > Silene uniflora. The sequence continues at coordinate 8,914 of JAGPOY010004945.1, read as the reverse complement.
CTAAGAACTATTTGAGATTAAACTAAATGATTTAAATATTCAGTTAGTCTCCTTTAAAACGTATACATACCTCCTAACCTTAAAACGGGTAAGTATCATCCGGTTGTGCATATAAGACAAATCTATTACATTTCTCTATGCATTTATTTATACTAAATCCATCTTAAACTTAAGGGATATAGCCATACTAAATGTAAGTCTCCCTTGTGATTAATAAGATTATGACGGGTTAAATATCATCCACATAGGTAGATAAGACAAAAATTAAAGTATCAAGGGAATCACAAATGATTTGTCTTTATTTAACCATGTGAGTTTTATTTGACCCGTCACACAAATGAGAATTTGTGATTTATTTTTACGGCCCCATATACAAAATCAGCTACAAACCGAATCAAACTGAAACTGGAAACAAAATCAATGCCCAAAACACTTGATTTTTCTGGAAGACCAAATGTGAGATGATACTTTAGCAAACATGCTTTCGAGCCTAGAGCAACCAATCGAATCAAGTTTATAACAGCGCGTCAGCAACGCTAATGTATGAATCTGAATACTCTTGATGAGGTTTTAAACCGTTCAATTTACAGACTGAAGTGTGAATCTTTATAATTAAGATCCATCAATGCAGTTAGTTACTTGAGTTTGTTGGCATTCAGGCATATCCTAGAAACGGCGACTCCGCGGATTGGGCTTCTGTTTGCTCCTCACTCTGCATTACCAAGTCTAAGCGTGATTACGAGCTCATTAACATAAAACGATATTTGCAAGTAAGACAATAAGATGTGCCCTTTGGCTTGTTTGGGGAAGAAAAGCCGGGATGTCATGCTATTAAACACGAGTGTTGGTCCTGATTCCAAACACGGTATTCACAACCGACCTTGACATTTATAAAGGTTCTTAATGGATCACGACATCGCATTGTAGCCAGGATGGTTACCGGAGCTCTTTATTAAGGCGCTATTAACTCCATTCATGACACAACATCCATGATTAGGCTGAAACAATGTATTCACTCCAGGTCACCAGATCAATAACATGGGTGGGTAAATACCATCTTAAATTACCCTCGCATAATCTTCAAAACAATTACAAAGCTATCTCAACGGGGTGTCGCGATCCATATTTATGTCAATATTTTTATCTTCATTAATTATGTCAAAGTTCATTAATCTGAGTAGTCAGTCATTTGGTCAATGCTTAAATCAAAACTTGTGAAGGTAAGTTGGCAGTGCTACCTTTTAGAATAACGTTCTATGAATTCAGTTGGAATATCTTTCCCTTTGAAAGAAGCCAGGGCTCCTCTTATTTCAGGTTTGGTATGACCAACATCTGTTCAACAGGCAAAGAAAGGAAGACAGAGCGAGAAGAGTTTAGTGGATGCAGTACTTCCTGGCATATGGCAACCAGTAACAACAGCAGCAACAAAGCCCAATCTCAAAATGATTAACATGAAAATATCATTTGAAGACGTCAATGAAAAGTGAAAAGTACTCACATTCAAGAAATGGGATAAGGTCAATCAGTGTTGTATCGCCATCTTGGTTGATCCACGGTTTGATAGGAATACAGTTCTCATGCTGAAGGCAGTTATCAAGTGCATGTCCACTCACATAGATAATCCTTGAAGGATCCCTATTTAACTTGGAAAGGTCCTGCAAAGAAGTTGCCAAGTCAAGCACAACTATTTTCACTCTTTACTCTCATCTTAACAACATAGTATTTGGCAGATTTCTCGTCATTCTGATAAAATGGAAGAAGAAAATATATAGAACAATAATACGAATAACAAAATACTGACCCTGTAATGTTTTCCGTCCTGATATTTTGTGTCTGTCTTTGTTAAGAAGTGCGTCACACCTTTTTGACGGAACTTCTCGACTGTAGGTTCATCAAGAAACTAAATTGCAAAAACAATGTGTATTAGACAAATTTTAAGTTAAAGGGCTAAGGATGTCTTATATAGAAAGACCGGCATAAAATAAAAACAAAACAAAATTAAGACTAATCCCCAATACACCCTACACAGACCGCCATAATCCCCGTAGACCTAAGCTGCTCTCCCTTCATTTAGCATGCCTGTTAGGCGGTCTGCCTTCACCGTGCCAGGCACCAGCAAGTCGGCCTCCACCAACATGCCAGCATCTATCTCGACTCCTTTTATCCCTTCTCTACAAGGGTTCACTAAGACTAAGCCTGTCCTGGGGACTGGGGTGTCATATGGTTTGGGAACCAATGGCCAAATCCAAAGAAGGCTGCCAGTATGCGGTTCTAGCCGTCTATGGCACGATTTTCCGGCACCGTTACGCGACAGTGGAAAATGGACCCCTTTTCTGGACAACTGAAGTGATCTTTTTGGGTAAAGCGATCTTAAGCCATGTTCTTTTAGACTTAAAACGGTTACAACTTAATTGAATTACTGGACGAAAATGAACTGAATTGCAATTAAATCCGGAACACCAAGTCCTTACCCTAGAATTCTCGTATTAATGTATTATGCATACACATTACCATATGTTGCAATAAATATACTGGTTCAAACAGGGTGCAATTGCAAAGGCCAATACACATTAACATACAACCAAGCTGAGGGTTTCAACTTGGGATGTCATGCCCCCATACATCTGACCAACCCACTAGGGCAAAAGTGAAACACCTTATTGGTTAAAAAAAAAATACATTTAAACTAACAAAAATTACATAATTCTCATCAATCAACCATACCTGCTCATCAGTATAAATGACTATCTCATAAACCTGAGCCAAGTGCTGCAAGAAATCATCTAGTCCTGGCCTCTTGTAAGTACGCCAACCTGTTCCACGCTATAGAGTACAGAGCAAAAGAAAAAGTAATCACTCAGAAGGCTCCAGTATTGTTCAATCTTAATGTTACACTTGCTTTAGAGGTATCTGACATCGTCTAACAATCTAATCACAACGTCCAAACATCTTAACGTGATACCTGTTTTTAGGCACGAGGTACACTTGAGGCAAGGGGGTGCGAGGCGACAAAGTTCAATATGAAGGCGCACGCCTTATAGACAAAGTGCAAGAGGAAGGCGAAACTTTTTACAAACAAATTTGTATTTTCTAGCTATTTTTGAGCAATTTGCCAAAAGGGGATAACATTACAAAGAGAAGGGATAATCAAAGAACTATAAGAAACAACATTAAAATTGCATAGTATTGTGCCTCGTTGGTTGTACCTTGTCTATAGGCACACTTACGAAATACCGAGACGTTTTGGTCAGTGCCTCACCAGGCCTTGAGCTTAAGCGTGCCGGCATTTCTAAGCCAACAATATAAGGGGGCGTTTGGTATAGGTGGTACGAGTTTGGAACTTGATTCACAATAGCCTCTTAAGTCTTACCTCATGTTTGGTTAAATTTTGGAATCAAAAGTCAAACCATTTTGCATATTTATTTTATTAATTACGAATTATTGCTTATGTCATACTGAATGAAAAGTTTCACAAAACTATTATGATTAATATTGTGTAAACTTTATGTATGTGAGATGAAGTTTCTAATAATTTTGTCATTAGCATGATATCAAGTATTTCCCCTCTTCTCTAATTTTTTTTTAAAATAGAAAAATTAGAATTTAATATTTTCGAAATTTCATTTAATAGAAAGAATTAGCATTGATTCTCAAAGAACAAATTTTACAATATTTTTCAAATTACTACCCAAAACAATTAAAAAAAATAGTCGTAAAAAATGAAGTGCACAATAGTGCCAATAGAAAATAAATAACTACATTGGTTTTCTTTGTAGATCAATTAGTATGTATGCTATTTATTTCACATTTTTATAATTGTCATCCTATAATTTATGCAAAAAAAAAATTTACAGTACATATTTTTGAATGTCTTATATAACATAAATTGTTTTTGTTGTTGCATGAGTTATTACACGTTACTCTAGATCCCATTTGATACCCAAGGAAGTGGTATGAATCTCATACCCACCTCCCCCCTTAGGAATGAGAAACACTAACCCGATACCTCATGTGTTTGACGTACAAACATACAAGTATCAAAATCACAATTTTGAAAAACAAACACGAGGGATGAGTTTTGTTCATTTTAAACTCATACCTCATACCTAAATTTTATGAACCAAACACCCACCCCCAGTACTGTCAATCAAAATCAATCCAAAGCAAGAAAACCTCGATTAGATGGAAAAGAATACATGGTAAGGCAAGAAGCCAAATCCATAGAGGGTACGTGTAAGGGAAATTCTTACCTTCCACTCACTATGTATCAATGTTTCTCTTAAGTCGAGAACAAGAGTCATAACCCTTTCTTGGTAGAACCATTCATCCATGTCGGGTAGAAGTTTATTAGAGGAAGGTTCTGCAAGCTCCTGAATTAATATATATATATATATACATAGGGTATTAGCCAATAGAGCAAGTGTAGGAAGAATATATCAGAAAGGAAAGTAAAGCCCAAAAGCATAACCTTCACACGTTCTTCAATTAGCCTCCTCAGATTGAGATAATTATTGACAGCTTTAGAAGGAACTAAGTAGGCACAAGAAAGAAATAAGCAAAATAAGAGGGACAACAAATGTCCAGAAAATGGGAGATAAGAATTACAAGAGTGCAAAGGTTACACAATCTGAACTACTTTATTTACAAGATAACATTTTCCTTAATACTGTTCTTAAAAACGTAAGACGGTTACGTACATGTACAATTTATCTTCTAGCTGAAATAATAGGAATAATATACAATATAGGATAAAGGATCCCTCAAGCTTTAAAAGTACAAGAATTCCTAATCACACCCAAAGAAGGAAAAGGGCAACAATAACAGATAGATGAATCAGTTAGTCAAAAGTAAGATCGAAAGCTTCTCCTAAGATTAGGAACTAGTTCTAGGAATGCTATAGCTAGATCAAACACAAAGGAAAACAACTGTCTGATAATTCAGAAAGTAAGGGGCATGGGCAAAGAAAAGGAAAACAAGCAATCCTTACTTGTCATGACAGCAGTGTAGACCAGATGAGGAAGACGATCCTGGTACAAAATTAACGAAAGTCAGTCTAGCAACTGAAAATTAATGTGAGACATGACAAACTAAAATTCAGTGTATACATAAGGATTTTTTTAAATAAATAAATAAAATAATTATTAAAAACCTTAACTATTTAGCGAAATAGGGTCCAAGTAGAATTGGATTTTGGAAAGCTAAGCAAAGGAAACGCCATGGCAGCACTGGTGTAAGTGTGTCTTAATTTGAGAAGGCATGAGGCGATGGGGTCCCAAGGGGATGAGGCGCAAGGCGAAGACGCATGCCTTTCGGACACGAAGCGCATTGATTTTTCAAACGACCATCCATATTTTACAATCAAATTTTGTGCGAGAATAGTCCCTTTTTTGTTTTAAAGAGGGCTAACATGTATTTATAAGTGAGATAGGGGGAAGAAAAGAAGGGTAAAATAAAAGAACTTGGAAAAACAATATGGAATTGCATAGTAATATGCCTAAGGGGGCGCCTCGTGCGCCTTTTGTATTCCAAGCGCCTCAGGCATACAGATGTGATTTGGTTGGTGCCTTACTCCCCTTGCGTCTAGGCGCCCCTCAAGCGCGATTTTTTAAACTAAGATGTGTGTGTTTTGCCAACATATACTATATACAGTATATAGTGTCTTAAGTAGATACTGGAATTCTAGTGACAAATTAGCAACCGCGTACTCCTTCGGATGGGTAGACGAGAGTTCGATTCCCCTCTGTATCATTAATTTATTGATAAGAGTGTTTCTTAGTACATCTAAAGATTAAAAAAATCATGGGTGGAGTCGCGTTTGAACCCACGACCTATGGGAAGGAACGACACAACCAACTCAGCTCAAATGACTTCATGTCTCGAAAATTGTGAAGCCACCACGCGAGCTGGCGTGTCTCCTGTTTTTTTAGTTTCGGAAAATCTGATCTACATGGAGTCGTGGACCCTAGTATGCTAGAATACATAAATGACTTGCAGCAAAGGGTGCAAAGTGGGCTTGTCAGTGGGTTTGTGCCACTAGGCAGTCGTGCCAACCTGTGTGAAGCACGAAATTTTCCCAATTTCAAGTCTACGCCTACATACAACGACCTCAAAACATTAGCTTTAATAGAGAATGAACTTCTGCATTCGGGATCTAACAGATGAGATGCATCAAGTTTTTATAATCTATGTTTAAAACATACATGTGCTTTCCCTGTTTCCCATCAAGTAGTTGTAAAACATAATCTAACATACTATCTGGTTGCAAAATATTTAACAGATTAAATCAAAGCCAACCTCTCTCTGTCTGAAGTAGTTGTGTAATAATATCTCAGCTCAAATGAAGTAGTTGTGTAAGTGTTTAACATCCCCAAAGAGTAAATATATAAATTATAATACGAAAAGAATTTCTGCGACTTACATTAATAGTAACAGTGGAATCCACTAAGGGGAGATTGATCGATGAACGGAAGGTCTTTGTCTTCTCATCAACTTCATCAGCAGTATATGCTACACAAGTGTAAATAATGCTCAACTCAAATAAGGTAAAAAACTAAAACAAACCATGGAATTATGAAGATTCCTTCCTTAATGTAAAAGAAACACTGGAACAAATAGCAGATTCAAGAAAAAGTCGAAATACTGCAGTCAAGCATCTTCGATAATTTTTTGGTCACTGTATCCGCACCTGAACATAATTGAAACAGACCGAGACTCTATTCAACTGAATATCATCATGACAATGGAATGTAAAGTTGCTTCTTTATTGCTGTACAATACTAGAATTACAAAGTGGAAGATAATAATGTCTCTTCTTTTCGAGTTTCCTGATCAGTACAAACCATAAATGCATTCCCTTCTGACGAAACCGAATGCACAAAACACAAAGCCAACGAACGCATATGCACAGATGCAATGGCTTGGAAGAATCAACTACTCTAAACACAATTTCTCACAGAAAATTGCCAAATCCAACCCGTCAATCAAACACCGTTAAATCAAACATGGCGTAAGGGAGCAGCTACTACAAAATAGCAAGCATTAAAAACTCGGCATAAACACATAATTCGTCCAATAACAGACCGTCAGATCAAAGATACCGTAGATTCAACAAACAATTGTTAAAGTAGATGGTTTAATTTTAAGAATACCGTAAGTAGCATATCCAGCGGTGCCGAGAATGGCAGCGGAAGCGGTAAAGGCGGCGAATTTCAAAAACGAGGAAGCTTTCAACGACTTTGCCTTTGCCTTTGGATACACGGGAGGAGGAGGAGGAGGAGGATAGGCCGTGACCGTCGATGACTTGGACGAAAAGAAATTATTCGATTCCACTTCCGAGTGAAAACGCCGGCTAAAACGCTGCGTTTTCGGACGGGTTAGATGGGAAGCGAGGCGTATTATGGCTCGTGTAACCACCACCATTGTTTGGCGTTTGTGAGCAAGCCAAAGGAAAAGGACAAAGAGAGGAGGGTTTTAGAGTTTTACTTGAGGGTTTTGGAGTAACAATTCGTCTCCAGATTTATCTTGTGAAATACAACAGATTTTGATTTGATTAATAAATCTATCTATCTATCTATATTATTAAAGGAGGCTTAATATAGGAAAAGATAAAATTTACTACTATTAAAATAAATAAATAGAATAATATTAAATATAGGAAATATTGTTTTAGATTCTATAACAATCCTATAAGTCTATAACACACTACTACCCGTATTGGCCTACATACGTACGTACCGCTGCTACTTTTTTTCGAACGATGTGATTGGTTGAAAAAGAGGTTTTAAAATAAATATAGGAAAAGATAAAATTTACTACTATTGAAATAAATAAATAGAATAATATTAAATATAGGAAATATTGTTTTAGATTCTATAACAATCCTATAACACTACTACCCGTATTGGCCTACATACGTACGTACCGCTGCTACTTTTTTTCGAGCGATGTGATTGGTTGAAAAAGAGGTTTTAAAATAAATATAGGAAAAGATAAAATTTACTACTATTAAAATAAATAAATAGAATAATATTAAATATAGGAAATATTGTTTTAGATTCTATAACAATCCTATAACACACTACTACCCGTATTGGCCTACATACGTACGTACCGCTGCTACAATTCTATCTACAATAAGATTGTAGTCCTATGTACGTACGACTCTACGAGTATACAACAATTGGGAGACTAGCTATATTTAATTACAAATCTCTAATGGTGTGTACATATAAATATATACGTCCCCCCAAATTTTCATGCATTTTACATTGTCTAGACTATTTGAATATGCCCTAATACAATAGCTTTTCTTTTTATCAATGTGCTATTTCTTCGTAGGAATAGTTGTTATCACTTATGAATTTGTGTGCATTACATATTGATTTGTTTAAGTATTGCTTTATGTAGATTTATTATCATTATATACTTGAATCTAATTGTGACAATTTTCTTTTCTTTTCCTTTTTGCAGTTTTAATGGATCTCTAACACGGTGATGATAGCATTGGATCGGAGTTACAAAATATTTGGGTTAGGCGAATTTACACAAATTTAGCGTAAGATACATTACGAAATATCAAGGGTTTGCCTCAAACTCTCTCAGAATTATTATATACATTCATACACAATCTTGACCCGTGTATAAAAGAAATAACATTGACATCTTCAACTCCATTCTCGATCCTTTATATTTGGTTATTATTAGTGTAGCTCATGCATGCAGGTTTTTTGTTAAAATTATCTTTATGGATATTTAGATGAGATGGGATTATGGAGACCGTTTTTGGAAGGTAGAGAACAATTTGTTTTGTTATTATTCTCTCAGGGTAAATTTGAATTTGGGTCCTATTGTCTATAGTACCTCCGTCTTAACCACTAGAATAAGACATTTTAAATTCCCCGTATGTTAGATGGTG
>JAGPOY010004944.1:0-11441 GCA_018983105.1 Silene uniflora | reverse complement strand
TTGTTGAGTCCTCCGCAGCGGGCTTATAGAAGTCGGTGCATGAGACCGGCCCATAAGCAAGTGAGGTTCCATCCTAAAACCAATTGGTAATAGGAGGAGTAGCCCACTAGCTTATAAACTAGTCTCTTCACTATTATTCTACCGATGTGGGACAATGCCCCTCACACACATATGGGAAGAGACCTCAACAGTAATCAAATTTATTATGTAATAATGTGTCTATATGATTACATTACTTGTATAAAAGATATCCTTAAAACATGATATCTCATTCGCTCCAGTGAATGATTTGAATCTGTTTGATATGATTCTGAATTTTTTAAAAGTGTCGCATAATTTGCAGATCACATCCATGTATAAACACCGAGTTCATTCTTAGTATTGATACTCAAAATAATACTCACTATATGAAACGTGAGAATTTATAAACACTGTAAACTTCAAGTCACAGTTTTAATATCTGCAAACATTATGAACTTTGGTTATAGTATGAATATCAAAATTTCTGCTCGTATATCATCTTCTTTTCTCATATCAGACTCTTGCATATATGAGGCTCATATTCTCATATGACTTTTCATGAGATATTTAGTTTCATGAGATATTTTCATTTCTATTAATGAACGAATTTGGCTCAATTAAGGCTTCTTTGCTTGGCTCATCAAATGCCACATTTTTAGGCTCAATTAAGGCCGCAACATTAGGCTTATCATAACGCCATAAAGAATGTTACATTACCTTTCAAAGGTTTAGTGCCTTCTGCCAAATTGCCATTGACAGGTGAAATCAACAGGTCAGCTTCAATGATTAGAAAGGAATATACTGGCATTGGTGCGCTCAGCTTTACCATTTTAAGAGAGACCTAATGGTCAAAGTAAACCCTTTGTCGTCTCCGTTGACTTTACAAGTCCTTTTCACTAAGTCAAGTAAAGCAATGAAAACCAAGTCAGTCTGCCTTTTCAAGTCTTCCTCCAATTGATCGCTTTTGTGACTCAATCCCTGTTATCTCAGATAAAAGTAGAGTGTGTGAAGTTCTATACTCTGTATCCGATCAGAAAACGGAAAAAAAATGGTGTCTTGGTTCTTACTAATGGTTCAGCTGTTGGTAGTGCTAAGAATAACAGTTGGCTTCAGTATTTCGAAGCCTAATTGTATTGATCATTGTGGCGATGTTAAGATTCCCTACCCATTTGGCATTGGTGCCGATTGTTACCAAGACCCATCATACGAGATCATTTGCAATGAGTCGTTTAATTTCCCAAAACCGTTATTAGGGCAGTTCAATCTTGAGGTGCTAAATATCAGCTGGCGAGGAAGATGCCCGACAAGGGGTAGATTACCTGAGGATGATGAATGGTTTGATCCCTACTGTACCTCTCAGTTACTTGATGTAGTCATGCCTCGTCAAAATCTCTGTGGAAGTTCCGGCATTAAGAAAATACGAAGCTATGACTTGAAAGGTAGTCCATATCGTTTCTCGACATCTGACAATTATTTAGTGATGGCAGGGTGTGGAAGCAGGGCTGCAATAAAGAATCGGAGTGGGGAAATCTTGGCTTCGTGTCACTCAGTTTGTGTCGGCGATGATTTCAACACGAAAGGGTCCAATGAAACGACTTGCAAAGGTGATGGATGCTGCACAAACATTATGTTAAATTACGAGAACTACGACAAGATATGGGATGATAATCCGGATTTTTATGAGATAGATGTCAATTTCGAACAACCAATGAAATATAACTCTTGCGACGCATCAGTCGCCTATGTTGACATAGCCGGTAACTTCTCCGGGTCATTATCTAGTTCGGCAATCTTTCCTACGACATTACTATGGAAGGCTACATCTTTTCCTCTATCGTGTAGTAATGGTTACTCATGCATATGTCCGTTTCCTTATGAAGGAAACCCCTATCTTCCCGACGGATGCCAAGGTAAATAATAATATTGTCATTATATTCATCTCATTTTTATGCATTTGTAATGTCGTAATATAACAATGATTTATTGTTATTTTTTTTTAGCATAATCGCATTTTTTACTGACAGAATAAATATTTGTCTTCCAGTAGTACCAGAATGTAAGAAGTGCGAAAACGATTGCCAAAGAGGTTACACATCCTACAATTCGACAGTCGTTTATTACTATTATTGTAAACACAAAAGGCCATTACTGCTCAGGCGAGCTTCTTTTCTTGGTATGTAGTTATGTAATCCCTCCCTTTGATTTCTTCTACTTTTAAAGTGAAATACATTTTAAGAAAACGAATCAATTATTCAAAAGTATAAAGAAAATACGCGAGGTGATCAACTGAAAAAAGTGTTATATCATTGATTATAATCAGTAATATGGTATCAGTCGATATGTTTTTTTTTTTGCTCACTAAACTGTATGCGCTTCTTAATTGTGTTGATGCGTAATTGCGTATGCTATAATACTTTCAGCATTCTTCATTGGCGTGGGAGTTGTGCTATTGATCCTAGGTTCCTTTTGCCTTTATCGATTTGTGAAGAGGAGAAGAGAGATTAAGCAAAAAGCCAAGCACTTCAAAAGAAACGGCGGCTTATTACTGCAGCAACAAGTCTCTTCTGACGAGGGTGTTGTCGAGACTACCAAAGTTTTTACCGTCATTGAGCTAGAGAAAGCCACCGACAATTTCAATGACAACAGAATACTCGGGCAAGGAGGCCAAGGCATGGTGTACAAAGGGATGTTAATGGATGGAAAGATCGTGGCTATTAAGACTGCGAAAAAGGTGGATGAGAGCCAGGTTGAACAATTTATCAATGAAGTGGTAATTCTTTCACAGATCAACCATCGAAATGTGGTCAAATTACTAGGATGTTGTTTAGAGACGGAAGTCCCTATCCTTGTCTATGAGTTTATCCCGAATGGAACTCTGTATGATCTTATACAAGATCAAGGTCAAGAATTCCATCTGAACTGGAAAATGCGATTACAAATTGCAGCAGAATCGGCTGGAGCAGTCGCATATTTGCATTCATCTTCATCCGCTCCTATCTACCACAGAGATATAAAGTCGACCAATATACTTCTAGATGAGAAGTATCGAGCAAAAGTTTCTGATTTTGGGACCTCTAAGGCCATTAACATCGATCAAACTCACGTGACTACCGTCGTTCTTGGAACATATGGGTATTTGGATCCCGAGTACTTCCAGTCAAATCAATTCACCGAGAAAAGTGATGTTTATAGCTTTGGTGTGGTTCTAGTAGAGCTCATAACAGGGAAGAAACCGATATGCCCCACAGGAAATGGAGGATGGATAAACCTGGCCACCGAGTTCCTTACAGGGATGGAAGAGGCCTGTGTGTTGGATATGCTAGATACCCGAATCATAAACGAGGGTAAGGAAGACGAGTTCATGGCTACTGCTGAAATTGCCAGAAAATGCCTGAATATGAATGGTAAACAACGTCCTACAATGAAAGAAATTGCTGTCAACTTGGACGGGATTAGATCCTCACACAAGCCTATTTTGAAAGAACTTGGAGCTGGAAGCAGTAATCAAGGTGTCACGAAAGTGATGTACATAGATGGCGGTCTGTTTGGTAATGGTGTAATCTCTTCAGAAGATGAGCCCCCAGATTGCTCTATCGAGGTTCAACCGCTCATGGCTACGGAGTATTTCACAGCTAAGTGCGAATATAGTTCGGTTAATTAATGTGAGTTTTTACTTGGTGCGAGTTGTGAGTTGTGCCAACTTAATAGACTTCATTCAGAGTAGTTTACAACGCTTGCCCGCCATTCTCAATGTCGGAATAGTCGTCTAAGGATGTGTCCTATGTGGAAGCGAAATCGGATTCTTGGTTGACGATGTATCTGCTGCTGTAAAGGCTCAGCTTGCTCAACTCTTTGATTTGAGCTGTTCATGTTCTGTGTAATATTTGATTCAACTGGGATTAAAATAAAAGAACGTTAGTTACAGTACGAACCCCGGCATACCGGAGTTCTTAAGACTACTAGTAAGACAACTAACCGAACTAAAGGTACATGGGAATAGAGTAGAAACAGTGAGACGACATTTCTTGTAGGGAGGATGATAAAATTCCTTGAAGTGGAATAAGTCTACCTCCTTTCATTTATCCCGCTTAGCCACCATAGCGTTGTTGGTGTACCTGCAAAGAAGATAAGAAAAATCGTCAAAAACAGAAGATCTTTTCTTCAAATGAACACTAGCTTGGGTCACACGATTTCGGTGGTGGGAAAAATCCACCTTACGTCGACAACTCTTCTTCTTGCTTTCCTTAACCGCAATGAACTCGAACTGAACCGAAGATACGCTGCTGACCTGAGCGGAGTCTGATGATATCTACTTCTTTTTATCAATTCGGAAAACAACTTCTTCCTGGATAACGTTGTATTCTCGTGAATAGATGTTGAATCCTGAACTTGCTCCTTAGGTAAAGGAGAAGAAGGGGGAACTTCTGCTGCCCTTGAAAAATCTTCATGAGGAGTTCCCGTCTGGATACAAATTTCCATGGATAAGGGGTCGAACCCTCATAAAAGACAATGAACTTGCGTAGTATAAGGAGAGATCCATTTCAACTAACAATTTATCATAATCCTCTGACGAGATATGCAGATGATTTTTAGCTTGATTTTTATTGGAGAACTTGCTGGTTTTTTCGCAAAGGAATGGGTGGTAGAGTTAGTACTCTCGGCTACTATAGTACTGTCGTCTACCATAGGCGAAGCTGGTTGGCAGATGGTTTCGAAAACCATAGAATCTTGGCGAGAACGACCTTCAATTATTTCACTTACTTTAGTGATCAACCACATCAACACTTAGAAGAGGCTTTCTTACCTTTGTTGACAGAGCCCAACGGGTCAAACGAAAAAGCAACCCGCTTGCCATTAGGGTTAACTACAAGCCTGCCCACCACAACAATGAGCTCACTATTAGCTTCGAAATTATTCGGATCAAGATACAAAACATGCTCAAAGCCATATAGAGCTTCTTTGAGTAAATTCAAATACTTATAAGCTAAGGCCCTACGGTTGGTGGGTTTGACATTAGAGGGGTCAAAATGTAAAACAAATTTGCAGTATCTGCTAGCGAGATCAAAGTGAGAGTTTATTAATATATTAGGCCCATTAGGACCGGCTATCGTCTAGACTTTATGCTAGTATGGTTTATTATATATATACCATGTATTAAATCAGAATTACAAATCAGTAATACAAATCCATTTATTCATTCCTCCCTTCTTATATTTATCATGGTATTAGAGTCTTTCGCTCTTGAGACCTAAAACAAAAATTCCGTTGCCCTGCCGGTGGGCTAATAATTTACATCGCTCACCGGTTGGATTGCTGATCTAGTAATAATTACTCTTTTTAGCAAAAAGTAAAAGAAGAAAAAAAATGGTTATCATGGAAAATCAATAGATTACTCTTTTTAGCTTTTCTTCATAGCTGTGATCCTGGGAGTCAATATGTTATTAGCCGATTGTCTATGGTTACTATCTTCCAAGTTTATTTTCTCAAATTCGAATCAAATAAAATACCCTTTCTCATCTCCAAAAACACAAAAGAAAAATCTCTTTGATTCCTCTATTTCGAAACTCGATTAATAATCTTCACTTCGTTCAAGGTGGTACAAAAACTTACTGGCGAGTTACGCAACTTTAGTCACCATAACGGTGATCCAAATTATTTGGAGTTCGAAAAACTTGGCGTTCTCCAAACTTTGAAATTGACGGATATTTTCCCGTTTTACTAAAATTTGGTTAGGTCCGATTAGTGTTGCTAATGAATTATTTCGACAAGCCCGAAAAATTTAGCGCTCTTGTTTGAAAAAACTTTTTAGCGAATAGTGTACTCGTTTATCATACCAACCTTGCGGAGATGAAGATGTTTAATGAAGATCAAGAAAATGAACAATAATAGATGACGATTTATTTTTATTTTTTTCTTTGTATTTCTCCTATCGTAAAGTTCGTATTGTGTACTGCCTTTGCGATTGCATGAGGGTATTATGATAATGCCCATTAGGGCCGGCTATCGTCTAGGTTTTATGCTAGTAGAGTTTATTATATATATATATATATAGAATTATATATATATACACACACACCCTTGTATTGAATCAGAATAACAAATCAATAATACAAATCCATTTATGCATTCCTCCGTTCTTATATTTATCTGAGTTTCAATGCGCAAGCTCCTAAATTAAGAACAAGAGATATGGCTAAGCAAGAGGTAGCATGTTGATCACAAGACGACAAAAGGCCAACGAAGCAGAGAAAGTTTAATGCTTGTTATAAAGACTGCCTGCAAGGGAAAATTTTCATTTTTTGAAATGAGAATTACCTCTATCCTTCATCAACTGAACATAGGAGAAAGATGGCTCTCCTAAACTCATAATCCACATAATCAAATCCTCATCACTCACAGCATCGTCGTCGAAGATAAACAACTCACTAAAATTGTAGATAAAAGATTGGTAGTCCAATGTCCATTGTAAAGAAAATGGGGGGAAAAGGGCAGGAAGACGAAAAGGGAAGAAAAAACTTAGTAGAGAATTCAGCACCTTAAAACAGACGTGAAAACAGGGTTAAAAGAGAGAGTTAGACAACAAGAAAGCAGAAATCTACTACAACCCACCCACACAGCACCAACCCAAACATACCACCTCCGCCAAACACTCAACCATGGAGAAACAAGATGAAATAAGACACCACCTAAAGACAATAATATAGACAACCTCAGACCGCATGCAAAGAAAAATTAAAGCAGGCTGAAACGAAATTTGTCCCACAGAAAACGATCGAAGAGATTAAAGCATTTATATCAAGGAAACAAACTGAAAAACGTGTCATAGTCCTCCCAATAAAAATGGTTAGCATAACATAATGCAGAAGAAGGTCCAAATTGACAAAATAAACGAATTGATTGTCTGACATACAACAAGGTCCTAAGTTGACCAAATCAATTAAGCGGAAGGAAGCATAGGAGCATTAGTTCAGATGTATTAAAACCAGATTTCAAAGGAATTTTGATAGAAAATGAAAACCCAAGGTCCAGATAGGAAAGCTTGACCCTTGAAAGGATGAAGATAAGATTAAAAGAAGGTACAAAACGGTTAAAGGATCAAATTAATAGCTCAAGCTCCTCAATTAAAACAGATAGAAGGCAAAGGGGGATTGGAGATCGAAATGAAGAAAGAAGAGAGGACAAACCAACATATAAACAAAGGAGGCGGCCGGTAGGAATACAGGGAAAGAGCTCTGATTGCGGACAATAGAATGACAAATCCCAACAAAGTTAGCGCAACTTGGGACACGTGAAAAAAGCTTAATTCGTTGAAGGCATAACAGGTGGGGCAAATCGGAGCAAAGGCACAAAGAAATCATAATCGAGTGATTGGAAACCGCCAGAGCCCAGAGAGCAGCTTTAGGACGGCCACATCTCCGGCGGCGCCAGAGGGGAGGTGGATAGGCCGGTGAGGATAGCGGTGGTAGTAAATTAAAGGTTACTTAAGGGGGGAGTAAAGGTAGAGATAAGGGAGAAAGTTTTCTTTATTTGTGGGGACATGCTCACCATTTTTGTGTCTTGTAGATGTAGGTATATATTGATTTGTGACATGTAATACAATTGTTATGTTTGTCCAACATGTATTTTTGGCTGTCGTATTCTAAAATAATATTTTCTCTTTCCGCATCAAAGTGTTTGCCCATTTCTCTAATATATATGAAGAGTATTTTATTGAAATGGGGCAAACATGAATATTGGGAGAGAGTATTAAATTATTTGCTTCCGTATTTTTGTTTTGTATATACAACATGCATTATACTCCCTCCATTCAATCCACTTTGCAAGTTGCTATTTTGCACACTATTCATAAGCGGACATTCAACTTCAATTTTCTCTCGATACATAAGTGGAAATATATTCATGTGGGATCTTATTTGATTCGTCTTTAGGAAGACATTAAAAATATCTAATTTTTATAATTTTTGCAAATATGTAACTAAAGATATTTACCGCGTAAAACACGCGTTGACAAACGTGAAAATGCAAACTTGTAATGTGGAGTTGAATGGAGGGAGTATATCATCTTATTTTATTGTTTTTATATACCAGTGTTAGTTTTTAATGAAAATCTTAACATCCGATTTATTTGATATTTTAATATAGGTGATAATGAATTACTCAATTCAAGTGTGCTACTTAATTTGGCTAGAAAAAGACATACTTATTTTAAAAATGAACATTTCTACCACTAAAGAGATATTGAGGCTTATTTAGGTTTGATAGATGGAGTCACAAAGACTGTTAATGGAAAGTGTTAGAGGGGTTGGAAACAAGTCAAGAATAGTTCTTTAGTTACGATTCATGGTGTTGATAATTTTTTTCCAGAGACATATCATGATAGAGAAAATGGTTTAAGTTCTGAAAATATAAAAATTAATTTTAAGGAACTTAAGCGAGCCATAAAAAAAGTTAATTTTTGAGAATCCCACTATTTAAGATCTCCTCACTGTTGCGTTGAATGTTTGTGAAACAGTTTAATACTTTTTCATTGTCGAACAAGTAGTCTACAAATTAGAAATTATATATATAGTGAACATTGTATACCATGTGCTAAATCTGCGTTTCTCAGAAGAAAGTTATGGAAAATTGGTGTGCCTATTAAAAACTTTCTCAATAAGAAATGTCGAAATTTGACTGCGATTTAAGTGTAATTCATGGAAAATAATTTGTGACTAAGGAATACATTCTTAAATTAATAAGAGTAATTAAAAAGTCTGGAGAAAACAAGAAAATTATATGAGAAAACTCAAAATAGTTTTATTCAATCTATATAACTCATATAACATTATTTCATCTAAATATGCTACTTAATACATTTTGCATTATAATACAAGATATGTTGTAGTTAATCCTATAACAAAATATTGTGTGCTTTGCGTATTTTTTTTATATTAGTTTTGCGTAAAAACTTCAACAAGTTAAAATAAAATAAAAGAATTTTATTATTACAATAAAATCAAATTATTTGATCCTAAGAATGATGTTATGATTTTGTATATCGGTTTAAAAAAATAAAAAAAATAGTAATGTCATACGTTATTTTGTATGTTATGTAAATTGACAAAATATTACAATTATCCACAATTTAGCTACTTTTTTTTTTTTTGCCACGGTTTATTAGTATTTTGCAACAACCTATTGCTATGTTTTTTGTTTATTTTTTTTTCCACGACTATGGATATTATATTATTGTTGTCGCGTTTTTTCTTTTTATTTTGCAGAAATTTAAGAGGACCGCAGTGCATTGACAATAGTTCATGGTAAACATAGAAATTCATTAATATATTAACTCACGAGTTAGGTATAAAGGCTCTCGGTTGCATGAATTAAGTAACTTACATCTTTATTGTTTGATTCATGTTTCTTCACATGTTATTCTTAGTGGGTAGGTAAGATGAGTAATATATTAGTGTTTGGATTATTGATTACCGTCTCATGTAATTTGTTTTGTACATTTGGATTATTGACTATTTGATCCGAGTCCCGAGTTTTCCGAGAGGTTCAACTGTACTATTTATAAATAATGGTGGTTACGGTATTACTAACATAATTTTATAACTGGATGTTGATTTGGGTATGTGCTTGTTGTTAATTTCATGATTTTGTTGCTCTGAATCATCTCAAAATGTTGTTGGTTTGATTTAAGAACACTCTATTGCTTGCTGATATAATTTGGGGGTCTTTGAATATCCAAAGTTTTCTGTGGAGAGGTTCAACTAAAGAGTTCAAGTGAAAAGAAACTATGTCTAAACGAGAGAAAGGTCAGAATTTAGGTCTTTAGTGACTAATTTTCTAATTTTCGCGACTTTATAAATTAATCAGTTATTTTATCTTAAAACATTTATTATAAACTTAATTTTGGTGGTTATTTATATTAATGATACTTTAATCGACTCGTCTATTTGATTTAATGAAATTAAACTTCTATTATCATATATTTAAATATGAAAAATTTAAATTGCGGTCAATTTAGATTCAAGACCGGACACTTATAAATAGTACATTCAGGTCCTCCAAACGGGACACTCTGATCTCTTACATATTTGTTACTGCAATGTTTTACTCTATGGAAGTTTGCCTATAATTAGGGGCTTCTGAATTGTTTTCTATAAATAAAGGGTTTTATCTCTCGTAACAACAATAGTTCATGACGATCGAATAGACTCACCAATTTATGTGCCTTTCTTAGATCGTAAAGTATATGCTTTATTGTACTGTTTTGTTTGATCGTATGTGCTCCTGGTGACTTTCTTGACTATTTGCCTATTTATATAAGTGTACATTTTAAGGAAGTCATAGATCATGAGACATTACGCCGTTAGTTGAAAATGACCGTGTTGTGTTTAGAATAGGCACAAGTAAGACTGTAGATTATATATTGGCATACATGGAGTTAATAGATGGATTGACAGGGTCTGTTTACTCGGTTAAGAGAATTGAAAGATATTAAAAGCTTTGGTGACTTTTACACAACTTTGTCCGATGCTGATACTAAACATAAAGTGTCTATAATTCACGTTCTAGGGCTCTTTAGAAGGAATAATTATGACCATCTCTTGATGGTGATCAAAAATAGCGTTTATGTGGGTCGTGGAACCGGAGGAGGGTGGGTGGATTGAAGTGAAAGACAGTGAACAATATCCGATTGCCGGTGCTAAAGAATATAGCTTTGTAGGTGAATATCTTGGTACGTTAAGTGATTTAAAACTTGGTTTTCAAGAACTCAAGCATGTCCTTAAAAAATTGATTTTTGGGAAATCAACTCGTAAAGATTTGCTCACTGTTGCGTTGAATGTGTGTAAGGCTGTGAGATACTCATACATTGCCGATCAAGTAGTGGATCTTATTGGAAGTCACTTAAGCGTGAATGTTGTATACCAACTGATGAAACTGAGTTCATCGTTGTGAACTGGGGGAATATTGGGCTGCAATTGAAGGCGTCCAAAATGGGGGAGAGTGAGAATTCAGTTACCCGAGAAATATCACTGGTGGAAAGGAGTTTGTGACTGAAGATTCTGTTCTTCGACTTGTAAGGGTAATTCAAAAGTCGGGGAACACAAGAAAGAGAAGCAAAAAAAAAAGAGATAGAGAGAATTAAAGAATTGACAGCAGTTTTCTCAACTTCTTGCACTGTCAGTAAGTGGCACAAAGTTAATGCTGGAGCATCATTGCCTCTTCTTCGTTCGTACTTTAGTCCAGCCCTTCTGTATTTCTGGAATTGGGTTCAGAATGTTTTTCAATATGTGTAAAGGGTTATTAGCATAATGTAATTTTGTACTTGTCAAGAGGTTACTTTGTAGTACTCCTCACTTGCTAATTTGCGGGGCACTCTATTATTAGCCTCTTACAAGATATTGTTTTCTTTATGACATCAATACCTT